>CANNZV010002238.1:163763-187989 GCA_947561585.1 Caprella mutica
CCCAGATGAACAGAGAGGATGACTTTAGACGGTATGAGGCAAGTAGAGGATATCCCAAGATGGCAGAAATGGAAAGGAGGAACGAATCTAGATGGAACGCTGAAAAGGATGGAGAAATGCAATGTGAACATTGCAATAGATATGGCCATAATTTACCAGACTGTCGCAAATTACTGATGTCCTGTTTTAAGTGTGGAAGGAAAGGTCATTTTGCGAGAGAATGCTGGGTCACCGTTAGGAAAGATGAAAATGGGAATGGCTACCAACGAAGAAATCAGTCTTTGTCTCCAAGGAAATCAAGAAAATATGAAGGTGATTTTCAGAAACGGAACTACAGACAAAAGAATTTAAACTTCAATCCTCTGGTTTGAATAGGGTTTTACCGGAGGTTAAAATAATTGATAAATCCTCAGAAATGAAAAATGAAGAAAGTTTAATGGATGAAGAAAATGATTTTGTTATTAGCAGTTTACAACCATCCAAGCTGATTAAAATACCAGTTGTGATCAGAGGGACTTTTCTTAAAGCAATGATTGATAGTGGAACATCTTTTTCGTTCATAAGAAGATCCATTGCAAGTAAGGTTAAACTTGAGATAGATGAAGGTGAAGTAAGAGATATTGTTGGATATGGAGGTACAGAGTAATTATTAAGTACATACTTATACATGGGATGTTTATCTACTTTCACGGTACATTTATGATATCCTCTTATAGAAGCTTTGCGAAAACTTTGCTAATTTGCACTCAATCATAATTAATGGTGGAAAAACAGTATTCATAATATTGAAGAAAAGTTTAATTTATTTTATTTCTGTAGGAGTGTTTAATTTTTAAGAGTTTTTAAACTTTGTTAAAAAGCTTTAAAAAAACTATTTAGTTTGAAGATATTTATAGAAATATTATACATATTTGTATGATAAGTTTTCTTCATTAAATAGCATCTCATTAATATTTTCATTCCTTTTTGTAGGGCAATATTTTTTTAGCATTCTTACAATATTAATTCAATTTTGAACCGAGAAACTTTGTTACCTGGTTCATAAATAAAGATTTAACAATGATATTAGTATGTTATTTAAATTCTTAACTAAACTAAAATTAATTAATAATTATGTATACTTATTTATATGGATGAAGTCTGCTATTTTTTCAATTCAAAAATTGTATTAACTTATAACATACTAATAATTTGTTCACACTACGTTGGAACATAATTTTAAAAAGTTTAAACTAGAATGAGCACTCTTAGAACGAATACTTTTCCCGCCGCTTCAATCTGTTTTTTACCATTTCGTGACCTAGCTTGACCTTAGTCCCGATATCTCCCAAAGTTTAATTAAATGATTCCTGGATACCTACCAATTGTCCCACCAAGTTTCAGGTAATTTGGTTTAACAGTTTTTAAGATATAAATAACTTTGACCTATCGCCCTAAATCTCCCAAAAAATTAATCGAATGATTCCTGGAAAATGGCCAACTGTTCCACCAAATTTCGACCTATTTGGTTGAATGCTTTTTGAGTTATGCGAATAACACGATTATGTTTACAAATAAGTTAGTAAATAAATAATGACAAGACATAACATTTCCAAATTTTGCGAAGGTTATATTATTCTTAAGAAAATAATAATAAATTTTTTTATTTTAATGAAATTATATTAAAAAAATTTAAAACAAAAAAATTTATTTTAAAAATTATTTTACAAAAAAAATTATATTAAAAAAATTTATATTAAAGAATCTTTTACTTAAAATTTATATTAAACAATTGAATACAAAAAGATATGCTATTGGTATTAAATTTTAATACGACTTGGACAATAGTAGACGGTTGAAAAATAAATAGAGATAAGAAAAAATTTACCTTCTGTTATTAAATCAAAATATATTAACAGCAAAAGTACCCGCCATATCAAACTTCTCATTCCACCACCAAAACTTCATAATTACATACAGTTATATTTTTCGAGTGAAAAATAAGCCGATTTCAAACTTTTATGTTTGAATTATTTTATTCAATATAACAGGTAATCGAGAAGAAAAAATGTACACACCTCCACATGACACAGTTAGAGAGTTACTGACATAGTGTGATGATAAAAGGGCCGTACCGGCGTAAACACGTAGGGTTTTTTAAGTCTTTCCAACAGACTTTTTTCTAAACTCCTCCTACTTTTTCCACGAGAATATAATAAAAAACGATACAATAATTATTTATTTCAGTTGGTATCCATGATACCTGCAGGTATCATGGATACCAACTGAAATAAATAACTATTATATCGTTTCTTTTTCTTATTCGTGTGGAAAAAGTAGGAGGAGCTTAGCAAAAAGTCTGGTGGAAAGACTTAAAAAACCCTACGTGTGTACGGCCCTCAACGTGTTTGCAACAGGTTTGATGACGTCATATCAACTGCAATCTTGTATTTGGTGATCTTGTTCTCAATGCAATTGATTGTTTAATATCTTGAATTAATTTATATTGGTATTTTGTATTTCAGTATCTGGAACTGACAAGAGTTATCATGTTTCTTTATGATTTTTGAGGAACCATTAGTAAATATGGTGATTTAATGAATACTATAATGAATTAATGAAAACAATTTCTTTATATTCTGTACAAATGGAAGAAATTAATGTTATCAACTAAAACCTTTTTTTAACATTAGATATCTCCATGAAAAATAAGTTTATTCACATCAGAAAACTTCATCTAAAATAAAATAAAAAATTAGATAACATCATCAATTCACACGTTTTTATAATGTTTTTACACTAAAAGTGAAAATTAGAATTGTATATTCAAAAGATAAGGATTTAACGAAATACTTTGTCTAAATGTACAAGTCCATAAATGGTGAAAATATCTTAACTTTCTAACAAATTTAACTCTAGTCTACCATTCCTCACCAGATAAAAAAAATATGGAAGGTCTCCCAATTTTTCCGCTACGATTCTGAAACTGAAAGACTTTATTTTGTCGGGACATGGTTTGTGTCTTGGCTAATGAGGTGTAAAAATTCTTCGGACAGTGAAAAATTCTTTTTACCAGGTCGAGAAAACATTTCTTTATGAGTCTTAAATATTATTAGCTCATTCTTTAGATAGATTTTTAGATATGACTAAGGCTCCAGTTCTTGTGATTATTATAGTAGAACTCCTCTATAGTGGACACCTCTATAGTGAACGTAGAGTCCTGAGTAAGAGAACTAGCCTGTCTTGTGAACAATTTTTCTATGGTGTGCCATAATTTGGCAATCAGATTTTCTGAAACTGAAGGTCATTCACGGTAGACTAAAGAAAATTGGTTCACTTTTAGAGGTTTTCTCTCACTCAGGACTCCCATTCATAACTATAGAAAAGTTCTATTGTAATTTCATTAAAATGTTTACGTCATGCACCTAACAAGTGAGTCGTAACGTTAACCTCAGGTTTCTGATTGCAAATAACAACAGCATCAGTCGGTTATTCATCCCACACGTGTGAAGTCAGTGGGGTAATTCCGTCATTCTGCTTCAATGAGCTTCAAGCCGTCTAAGGACCAATTCGGTCCATTGAACTCATACCATGGAGAATCTATATTTCAGAACCATGAGCCTCAAAAGGTTATGTAACTTCTATTTAATACCAACCTTCATTATGAGCAACATTCTAGATTTCTTTCAGAATCGATCCCTGTAATCTTTACAGTATCGTATGTGTTTTTTCACTAAGTTCAGGTCTAGATGTGAGGGTTAGGAGGCATTGCTCATTCTCAGCAGATATCTTGTGTAGGTAAGTCCTAAGGAATGAAATATGCTGACAGACAGAAACTGATGGCGTGGAAACACCTAACAATTGAAATCAACATTCTGCGTTACACTGATCAACATATGCAGTGGATGATTAAAAAGTTAACTGTCTCTAAAGGGCCGTACACACGTAGTGTTTTTAAGTCTCTCCACCAGACTTTTTGCTAAGCTCCTCCTATTTTTCCCACGAGAATATAAGAAAAAATTATAAATTATTATTATTTATTATTTCAGTTGGTATCCATGATACCTGCAGGTATCATGGATACCAACTGAAATAAATAATAAGTATCTTGTATTTTCTTATATTCTCGTGGGAAAAATAGGAGGAGCTTAGCAAAAAGTCTGGTGGAAGGACTTAAAAACCCTACGTGTGTACGGCCCTTTATGATTGGAAAGATGACTCAACTCTTTTTATTAGTAATAGAACATGTGACGCTTTTGGTGGAGGAGGGCCTAAGCAACAAAACTTGAGAGTTAAATTTTTTCATGGAAAAGTTTTCTTTGTAACTAAAATAAAACTAGGAAGTGTTTTTATTGTTCCATCAATATTTCATGCAAAGATAGGTAAAAAAATAACTTAATTGCCCGTTATATCTCATTAAACCTCCACAAATCTATCGACAGTCTTTAGATGCTTCTCCTGAACAATTTCAAAATGTCGCTTAGACCTTTCCTCTACCGAACGCGTCATATATTATGGTGCAATAATAACAACAACTTGAAATTATGATCCATAAATAAATTGAAAGATGGTGCATAAATTAACAATGTTTTCAATTATAAGATTAATCTAGACATAGTACAAACATCATATAATTAGGTATTATAAAATGATATGATATAGACTAGTGAGGTAACTATGTAACGAATGAAACCGTATTGAATATACTAATAAAACCACTGCAAATTAAGTCAATTATTTTACTCAGGCTAACTCATCACTGATTCTTTTCGACCATATTCTTTTTCCTACTCTCTTCAATCATAATCTCGTAAACTCTCTTTCGATAACAATAGACAAAAACAAAGTTTCTCTCCAATTGAATATTAATAATATTAACAATAACGATATGCTAACTAATCTAAAATTAGATCAAGAATGACAGCCAGGTAATTCAAAGTAGGAAGTTTAGCGAGACTCCAATGGCGTATACGGAAAAATGAAAACGATCTAAGAAATCTGCTTGACACAGTAATATCATTAAATACAAGAATACCTAAACTGTTAACTATTCAAGTAGTACCTACATCCAGTAGCACACTGCAATAACAGTGAAATAAAACACTGACAAAGTCTAACAACAAAATGAAACCCAATTGACGCTCAATTGAATCCGGAGGAACAAATAGAAAATCTCTGTTTTCATTTGTCAGCAGTGTGACCTTAGATTGGAAATCTCTCACTCCACTGATGGAAAGGAGATCACTTGGCGGCAATTGGAATTAGTCATGGTTAGGGAATGGAGACATGATAATATATTTATGTGAAAACTGTTTAAGGTGTAATAAACTTCACCCAAAATCTTGAAACATTTTAATGTTATTTATGTATTAATGAGAAATCAAATACTTCAATTACAACCTTTTGTATTTTTTTTAACCCTCCACTGTTGAACTAAAACTGACTATAACATTTGGTTGTATTAAACTTTAACCCTTTGATGGTTGTTTTAACCTCATAACCTTTGATGGTTGTTTTAACCTCATAACCTTTGATGGTTGTTTTAACCCTATAAACTTTGATGGTTGTTTCAATCTTATAAATTTTGATGGTTGCTTTGTTTTAACCATCCAAGGGCACCGCCCCTGGATGTTGAAAACATTTTTTATTAATGAAGTTATGGTTCTGAACATAATTCATATATATAAAAGTGAATTTCTAATCGTTTTTGTCCATGTCATTTTTTCGATTAGACCCATAGAAAATGAGTTTTCAAATTTCGAACTAATTTCGACAATTGTCCAAAAAAGCCTAAGGCGTTTACAATATTGAAGCTAGAGCTTTGCAGTTTTCTGCATTCAATTCTCCAAAAAATTACCTACAACATCACGGTATACGATTTTCGAATTAGTTTTCCAGATTTCGACTTTTAGTGAAAAAAAAATATGTCGGAAAATATTTCGACAACAAATTCGAAAATCAAAAATCGTATAACGTGATGTTGTAGGTAATTTCATAATAAATCGAATGCAAATAACTGCAATGCTCTAGCTTTAAAATTGTTAACGCCTTAGGCTTTTGAATTACAAGATTTGTAGATTTTTGATTTACTAGAAAATCCCATTCAAAGTTTGATAATCTGACATGTTGCATCCTGCCCGTATGAAGGGTTGTGGGTCACTGAGGCATATTTATTTGCCTATCTTAGTGTGTGTCTCATTAGTGGCACGTTAGATACCAGATATAGCGAGATAATTAATTATTACGAATTATAATTGGCTGAAGATCGTTTTTAGAGTACATATTGACTCCCTAACCCCCGCATCGCCCCTTCCCTTTCTCCCTCTCCCCAGGGAGTTAGAGTAACATGAGAGCTCTGATATTTTGCACACACTATTAGAAGGTTATAAAACAATTATTTACACAATAAAAACTGTGTAAAAAAATTGTGTAAATGACATAATCTTTAATTATGCCATTTTTCCGAGGGGCGGTTCCCTTATTAAATGTTCACTTATAATGTTTGGCGGCTATTTTGAAATAAGATTTTTTTTTTAATTATGATAAATAATACAAAATTCAACATAAAATCTAATTTTAGTTAGAAAAAAAAAAAATCCTCCAATATATAGTTTCTATCAAAAGTAATTAATTGCAAACGTGTGGTAAAGTCCCATTTTCATTTCGCAAATAGGAATAATGTAGAGCAAAGAAGTACTATTTCTGCCTCTCTTTCTTGTTACCAATCTTATGAAGTTAGTAGTAGGGCTAAGCTTTAGAACATATCTCACATTGTTCGGTCGTTAAAAGTTTCGGGCGATATTTCATTTCCTGAGTCGATAAGTCAACTTTTATCGACTTGATAGCGATGAAGATATTAATAATGCTGTTCTATTTGTTGTAAACTCGGTCAAGTTGTTTAAAAATAATGAGGCATGAAGGGAGAATAATGAACCTTAATGATTCTCTAAAGATGAGTTTGGATATTCAAGTGGAAAGGTTGAAAACTTGTATTATTTATAAGAGAATTAGGTAAGTAATTCCGCATGTTATATTGCATGCTGTTTTGTTTACAAGAAAATTGGAATTATCTCGTATTGAATTATTTCGTATTGAATTATCTCGTATTGAATTATCTCGTATTGAATTATCTCGTATTGAATTATCTCGTATTGAATTATCTCGTATTGAATTATCTCGTATTGAATTATCTCGTATTGAATTATCTCGTACTGAATTATCTCGTATTGAATTATCTCGTATTGAATTATCTCGTATTGAATTATCTCGTATTGAATTATCTCGTATTGAATTATCTCATATTGAATTATCTCGTATTGAATTATCTCGTATTGAATTATCTCGTATTGAATTATCTCATATTGAATTATCTCGTATTGAATTATCTCGTATTGTCGTATTGAATTATCTCGTATTGAATTATCTCGTATTGAATTATCTCATATTGAATTATCTCGTATTGAATTATCTCGTATTATATTTTAGATTATTGTTCATAATTGAATATATTTTTCTGGCAAATAGGGTAAGTTCTGAATTATCGGTCAGTTCCACATCTTTGGCAATATAGGAAAAAACGAAATAATAATAATTATTTCACTTGGATTGGTTGAGTAAAAACAACCAACTCGGGTTGGTTGTTTTTACTCAACCAATCCTAGTGAGATTATTATTATTATATAGTTTTTTCTTAAATGTCCGAAGATGTGGAACTGACCAAAAATTCGGAACCTACCCTAACTTTCAATAAATTAAATCCAAGTTATATTTTTATTACGTTATACATTTTGCTAATCTTAATGAAGAATATTATTAGATTAATAGTTAAGAAAATTCTGAATCATGGTTATATGATTTTTTCGAATACGTTAAAAAAAAATGATGGAAAGTTTACGAAGCAAATTACTTTCTTTGTAATTGCATTCAAGCCATCAAACGATTGTAAGTAATGAGTAAATTCATTAATTAATGCGCCTAACTGCTCTTTCATTATTTCATTGAAGTATTCAAGAAGTAATTAGTTGAATTAATTAGTTAATGTCTCACACAGCTCACTGAGAGTTTAGACCTCCACTGGCTCGGGTTGGTGAAATTAACAAATTAAAAGCTCTTCAATTTTTTTTCTTCATTATCAACAGATCGTTTATTTTTGTCTAATACGATTATACACTAAGGCGACATATATGTCCCCTTTCATGTATTGAATTATGTTCCTTAAATAATCAGATAAACTCTTTTACATAAATAATTAAAGCGCGTGTGTGAGCCGCTTTGTGATTTTTTTAAATATGTATAATAATTTTTTTTATTGTTTAATTTAATTTCTTACCCGAAATATTACAAAAATTCTCGTTTCAACACAACTAAATTAATCCAGAATGAATTATTTCAGGCATTATAGTCAGACTTTTAGTCGGAAAAGTCCGGTGAAAAACCATTGAATACAACTTCTCAACATTAACGATAAATTGTTATTTTTATTTCCGTCAAATCATTCATCATTGTATTTAAACGATCTTTTTACCATCGATTACAGTATCCGATCGAAAACCGACGATATTAGATTGGGATTGGTTTAAGGCTGATGTTGATATTTGAGCTTTTTTTTCTGTGTTAAATCCAATAAGAGAGACTAGTGTGTTTGAATTTAGCGACATTGCCTTATTGCTAATCAGTGTTCAATTATAATAATAAATAGCCGCTTCCAGTTGGTAATATTTGCTCAACACTCCTCAACATACCGCATGCCATTCATCAAAGAGCCGTTTAGTCTCCCGATGGCGAGGTAATTATATGCTCTGTATCTGTGTTCAATTAACTTGAAGTATATTTGTACTGCTTTACTGACGCCAATCATGATATTAATATTACTTTAAAGGGGAACATTGGTTCGTGAATTTAATCCTAAGAGTCTTATGAATACTATCATGTTTTGAATTAGGTATTGTTGATTTTGCATTTGTTTTTGTAGATATTTTTTGTTCGGTTTTAGTGTCGAATTGATTCTGACTGATGACAAAATTAAAAGAAAATGTACCAGATAAGATAAATTAAATGAATAATACTAAATAAACAAACATAGTTGATAAGATTAACAAAACAAAATAGTGAAAAAAATTCAAACTGTTGAAATCGCGTAGAGTTCGTGGTCTCAAATGTACGTATGTGACACACCATATTGGTATTGCTAGTCATTGAGGTGTGACTTTTGACCATAAGGCCAGGTCAGATCTCTGAGAAAACCCGACTCCATCAACCCTACTTCATGAACCCTACTCCATCATCCATACTCCATCAACCCTACTCCATCATCCCTACTCCATCAACCCTACTTCATCAACCCTACTTCATCAACCCTACTTCATTAACCCTACTCCATCATCCCTACTCCATCAACCCTACTTCATCAACCCTACTCCAACAACTCTACTCCATCAACCCTACTATATCAACCCTACTCCATCAACCCTACTCCATCATCCCTACTCCATCAACCCTACTCCATCAACCCTACTCCATCAACCCTACTCCATCAACCCTACTCCATCAACCCTACTCCATCAACCCTACTCCATCAACCCTACTTCATCAACCCTACTCCATCAACCCTACTCCATCAACCCTACTCCATCAACCCTACTTCATCAACCCTACTCCATCAACCCTACTCCATCAACCCGACTCCATCTACCCTACTCCATCAACCCTACTCCATCAACCCTATACTCCATCATCAACATTGGGTGGATGGTATCGTGGCTTTAGTCTATACTCATATAGCATTAAAACCAGGAAGATTCCCACAGAGACATCAGGTAATATATCCTCGATCTGTTGTCTATAGCTAGGCAGTCGATCAATGTTTTCACAAATTACTCTGAAATGAAACTAAACTAAAATAAATTTTCATGGGGACACAAAAGATGCTCCCACAGAGATTATAGAATTTAAATAAAACTTGATGGATGATTAGAATATGTTTCGATGGGAACATTTAGCAGTATATTCAGAACTGAAATAATTTATCTAATTTATAAATGGCCGTATTATATTACGTTAATCATTCTCTCAACAGGTCTTGTTACTGAAGCACAAGAATCTCGCTCTACGTCACAATTTATATTTCAGTTCCAACCCTTTTTCAAAAACCTACAAATGTTAACCTAAAACATACTTACATTATATTGAATATAAAGATAGAATATCTAAAAATAGTTATCTCACATTTTTAATACAATTCATTCTTTAAATTTCTGCGAAACAAATTTTTTACGTGTCTCATTTCGGTAAAAGGAATTCTGTCAAAAGTTTTGGAGCCAAAATTAGGAAACTTGAGAGGTTTCGGTGCGATTATTTTGTGATGAGATTTAAAGTAATTTCACATTAGACTTTTCTAAATAGTTTACCACAAGAGAGTTAATATAATGCAAATGTATTATTATGAGATAAAGCTAGCCTGACTATTTTAACTGCATGAATTTCTAATGTATTACAGGAGCTTCAGCCTTTAACTGATAGAATTATATTAAATGTAGTGAATTTGAATTAATGTGTGTTTTGCTGTCACTAGAATTCGTTGTGTTCACTAGAATGCGTTGCATTCACTAGATTGCGTTGCATTCACTAGAATGCGTTGAATTCACTAGAATGCGTTGCATCCACTAGAATGCGTTGCATTCACTCAAATGCGTTGCATTCACTCGAATGCGTTGTATTCACTAGATTGCGTTGCATTCACTAGAATGCGTTGCATTCACTAGAATGCGTTGCTTTCACTCAAATGCGTTGCATTCACTCGAATGCGTTGTATTCACTAGATTGCGTTGCATTCACTAGAATGCGTTGCATTCACTAGAATGCGTTGTATTCACTCTAATGCGTTGCATTCACTCTAATGCGTTGCATTCACTCGAATGCGTTGCAATCACTAGAATGCGTTGCATTCACTAGAATTCGTTGCATCCACTAGAATGCGTTGCATTCACTAGAATTCGTTGCATCCACTAGAATGCGTTGCATTCACTAGAATGCGTTGTATTCACGAGATTGCGTTGCATTCACGAGATTGCGTTGCAACCTCCAAATCAAAATTAAAATAGAGGGGAAAGTTATGATATTAGGTAGAATATATGGCAGTATTCATAAAATTGGTATTAACATACATGTAATGATAGCTCAATCAGAATCTCCTAGAGATCATATCAATTTAGAACATGTTAAAACATCCTTTCATATTACTGAGATTGTACGTTGATTGAATGTATACCACATGCTTGGTATTACCCCTCTATTAGGTATTACCCCTCTATTAGGTATTACCCCTCTATTAAGTATTACCCCTCTATTTGGTATTACCCCTCTATTTGGTATTACCCCTCTATTTGGTATTACCCCTCTATTTGGTATTGTCCCACTATTAGGTATTACCCCTCTATTAGGTATTACCCCTCTATTAGGTATTACCCCTCTATTAGGTATTACCCCTCTATTTGGTATTACCCCTCTATTAGGTATTACCCCTCTATTAGGTATTACCCCTCTATTAGGTATTACCCCTCTATTTGGTATTTCCCCTCTATTTGGTATTACCCCTCTATTTGGTATTACCCCTCTATTTGGTATTACCCCTCTATTTGGTATCACCTCTCTATTTGGTATTACCCCTCTAATAGGTATTACCCCTCTATTTGGTATTACCCTTCTATTTGGTATTACCCCTCTATTTGGTATTGCCCCTCTATTAGGTATTACCACTATATTAGGTATTACCCCTCTATTAGGTATTACCCCTCTATTAGGTACTACCCCTCTATTTGGTATTACCCCTCTATTTGGTATTACCCCTCTATTTGGTATTACCTCTCTATTTTGTATTTCCCCTCTATTTGGTATTACCCCTCTATTTTGTATTTCCCCTCTATTTGGTATTACCCCTCTATTTGGTATTATCTACCTATTAGGTATTAATATTAGCTGAGTGTAACTAGGTAACCCTTGGCAAAACTTTTGATTAATTTCCACGAAGAAGTTATCAAACAGATATTTAATTACTTTGGAACAGGAAATAAGCTATCATTCAGCAAACTTTGTGGTCGAGATAATTAATTATTTGATTATTCGACGATTATCTTACTGGTCAGATCCACATTTCTTAGTTTTAAAAGAAGATAATAATATACGTATCAGTCAGAAGTCTATCTCGACATTGGACTGTACCTACCTATTACGAAAATTGTGAAATTATAAATTGGTCTTCGTCTTGGTATAATCTTAATTCTGAATCTTAATTTTCTTGTCGTGCTGATTACAAAAAAAATAGTTCATTCTGCCCAATTAGGTTTATTTTTCACGCTGTTGAAATCAAGGATAAAATTAGAGAATCTCATATAGAATGTCAAAATAATACATTTATATTTCATAGTAGAAATATAATATAGAAATATATAATTATGTAAATAGAAGAAATAAAAGCAGGCGCGTTTAGCAAACGTGCATTGTACAATCTTTAAATGCTGATGAATTTATCTTCAATCAGAAGAGCACATCAAATGTCACCCAAAACTTGTGCGCGGATCATTTCAATGGATTTTGGAACATGAATATCAGGCGACCATCAAGTACCTATATTAATCGAATGGATTTTGTGATTTTGTGAATGGTTTCTAGTCTGTAGCAGCAGTTTTCCTAGATTGAAACCAGCTTTAACCACAGCTTAGTCAAGTTTGTGAGCATACTACAGTACAATCTGACCTGATTGAATAGTTTGGATAATATTTCTGAAACTAGCATCCAAAATTCTCACAGAAAAATCTAATAATACACCGACTCAAAATCATACAAGGTATTGTTATAAATATATGATAATAGACGTTCTCAGACTATACTTTTTTACATCGGGTAGCTACTGTAGGTACCAAATTGTAAGTGTACTGATCAACTAAATCTATAATATCTCCATATGATCTTTTGTGTTTATTATAATACAGTAAAGAGTTTAATCATGCCTCTTCATCCCAAAATTTAGTTAGCATTATAGAGATGCACCCTATTTAGTTACAGGCACTCTATTCCAGCCTTTATGATATCCCGTCCACCCAATCTATTATCTCTTTATCAGTTCCATGTCACAAACAGACCCAGATGGCTATGAATTTTATTGAGGCATAAAAGCACTTTGTGAACACTGTGAATAGACTCCACTGACGTATATTGAGAGAATTTACTGGATATTTCATGAGTTCATTTAAGCTTAACTTACGTAAGGTGATATTGCTCAAAATTTATTGATACTAACATGCTATTTGAATAGTATTATAAATTATTATTAGATAAGAAATCTATGCAATTTTCTTTTTAAAATTAAGTAAATTGGGAGAATTTATTTGATATTTCATGAGTGCATTTAAATTTCACCTACATAATGTGATATCTCTCAATATTTATAGTTACTAACATTCTATTTAAATGATATCAAATAGATATAAAAATCATATGTATATTTCATTTTAAAAAAAATACTTACTAAAAAAACATTCAATTTGTGTATAAATTATTCAATATTAATACTTAATCTTAACCTTAATGAGTTTGATGTTCAATCAGAAGGTATAGGGGGGCTTGACTATGTGCTTAAAAGAACATATGTCTTATTTATAAACCTACTGTACTGTATTTTTTACAAGATATTAGTAGATATACTTAACTAATGTGTACCAAATTACAAGTAAAAATATTGAACATTTAAGGAGAAATAAAAATATAGGTATATAAGACATTGGCAACTGAGAGAGCAGAGCTGTGATAGGGTGGAAGAGAGGGTGGTCGTGTGTTTAGCCGGTACCAAGCTATACCAAACTACGTTGCAACACGTCACCACACCACAATTAATATGTGATTGAATTTGAATTATTTTGCAGATGCGTAAATGTTTTTTAACTTTTAAAAACAAAAATATATTTGGTATTTATGTAGGAACAAAGTCAAGAATGGCCAATAAATTTAAAGAATGACAGGAAAGATATGAAGTAATTTAAAAAGGATGAACTTAGAAAACACATTCAAGCTCATTATGGTCAAATTCGCTAATTTGATTATAAAATAGTTAAAGATTATTTGTTAATATTAATGAATATATTTCAATACCTGAATCGAATGTGCAATTAGCAATACTCGACTTCGACTAAATATTCTACTCCATGAATGATGCATATTCCATTTGAATTAATTTGCTTCGTTGGTTTATTCAGGTGTGAAATAATTGAATTCACTAATTACCTGTGTCTGATGATTGAACAGATATACCCGCGGAAAATATAATAAATATGCGTGCAACCATAAAGTTAATGTAAATAATATGTTTAATTCATATGAATCTGTAATGAAGAAATGTTTATATGATTGTGTAAAATGGTATCCTATATCATGAACCTATAGTTTTTTATGTTTATCATGAGGTTAATATAATAAGAATATATAAATCTTAATAAAAATATATAGTTAGTAATATTTTATAGCGAGTGGTTACTATTTGATAGATATCTCTGTTGCTTGAAATATTGATAATGGTCAGATAAAAAACCAGTGAATTTTTTCACATTCAATTAAATTATAATACTTCAGAGTATATCATTCAAAAATTTTTCTTAGAATTAAAGAGAAAGCACGTGTAATTGAATGGGTAAACAGATAGATAGATCCTTTACTGAATATAACTGAAAGCAACTCTTGATTAGTTAGATATGATCTTTGCCTTATTTGACCTTTTATTTTTTTTTAAATGACATTGTAGCGTTTCCGTTAAATTTATATTTGTGCAACTCCCGAAGTACAGTTTTTGTGAAAACTGTGTTCTGTTTTTGTTCATTGAGCTCTGCAGTGATTTTAGGATATGTGAGTTTGCGATTTTTCTAACAGTTTTATTATTTCAACCCTGGAATATCCAACGGGCCCGAAAAGTTTTGCTCTGGTGGGAATATAGATGCATACTTTAAAAACTAATCGGCTTAAATTGCTGAAATTTTGTGAATTTAATTTTCTATTACCTGTTTATATATCGTATAAATATCAATAAAGATTATGCAACTTGTTTTGTTTTATGCAATCAGTGACTGAATTTTGTTTTTATCAAACCAGTGTGAAGAATGGAATAAGATTGGAATATTTGTAACATATCCCATCAATATTTGGTCTGCAATTAGAAAATTTAAAAGAGGCTCTAACTGTAAAACTCGTCTGGTCTCTAATGCTATATATATTTTCTGGTCTTTCTAGCGTTAAAGTCTGCTAATCTTTCTGAGAAAACTTCGACTTTCGCCATACCCGTGTTTTCCTGAAGATGTTTTATCAAAGGAATTCCTTATCTTTGAGACAGTACCTCTGCATTCTAACAGTTTCTGTTACCAGTGCCTGTCAAAGAGCACCAACAATTTGGACAATCCGAGAGGTCTACCCTTTTCTGAAGTTATAATCAATTCTTTAAAGATAAAGATAGAATATTTTTTTGAATGAACAAAATAGCATCAAAATATATCAAGCTTAATTGTTTAGATACTCTATACTCTAGGGTCGAACGGGGTATCACCGCGCATACCCTTTTTATGGGGTATCACTCCGCACCTCTTTTAATTTTAAAAGCACTTGTTTTAGCCTAAATCTGATTGCACCATCATTGCACCATTTCTTTTTTTCTCCCATAATCATCATGACGCACCATCATCGTATTAGTATTTCTAAAGTTAAGTCGCGATGTATGTGGTGCTCTCAAAACAATCTGAAAAAAGTTTGTGCTGGTGATTTTTAAATCCTTCAAACTCTCCAATTACTCTAGAACCGAGATTTATAGATCCATATTGTTTAAACATATTTACACTTACATTAACAGTTATATTTTGTCAAATTTTCATCATCTCAGTTTCAACGGTTTCCCGCCACAACCGTGCGCAGTGATACCCCAGATAATTTGGAAGTAGAGGGGTATCACTGCGCATCATTAATGACCATATTTATATGTAATTATATATAAAAATATAAGTTTTGAGCTCTTAATAAAGGCATAAATATTGAATAAAGTGTTTTTTAATTATAATAATGATTAACAATAAATTTACGATCGTAGTAGCTATGCTATTTGATTTGGGGGTATCAAGATAGGGAGAGGGGGTATTTAGGGTGGGGGGGAGGTTATTGTATAAAATATTGATCAACAATAATCCTACGATAGTATAATATTACTTGGTAAAAGTAGTTAACTAATTAAGTAAAATTTGGGCGTCAAATTTGTTGTAGATTCATTAAATATGTGTTTTAAAATTTATTGACAATTAGATTGGGGAGAGGGCATGTAGAGAGGGAAACCAAGACATTTATGTGGGGAAGAGTGGGAAATATTTGGGGGAGAGGGGGATTTAGATGGGAAGAGAAGGAGATTTTGAAAAGAGGAGAGGGTGATTGAGATGGGAGAAGATGGGGATTTAGGTAGGAGAAGATGGGGATTTAGATGAGAAGGCAGTGGGATTTAGATGGGTCGAGTGGTATATTTTTATGGGTAAAAAAGGGCCTTTAGATAGAGGGTGGAAGTGGTACTTAAATGGGGACAGGAGGTATTTAGGTGGGGGAGATAAGTGCTGTATTTATGCAATGCGCAGTAATACCCCTTCATGTGCGCAGTAATACCCCGATGCACTCACTAAAAGTTGCACACAAAAAATTGCCAATAAATATTTTATTCATTTATATATTATTTCGAAACTGGTTGAGAACCATCCTCATTCATGACCATTTCATCACGAGAAAAAGAGTTTCTCTAGTACATTTAGTTTTTGAGTAAGAACAGAGTTTGCGGTATTGTGCGCAGTGATACCCCGTCCGACCATATAGTATGTTCAAAGATTACGATTAGAAAATATTAAATGTTTCTATTTTTCTCTGTATATTGAAATATTGATTAGTATATAATATTAGTAACATGACACAATTGCACCGTACTTCCAAATGATATTCTTTAGATTAAATTACTTCAACCCGAATAATGATCTTGATATATAATAAAAAAACTAATGTGAAAATTGAGATACAGATGATAAAATTAACTGTAATACAGTACACTATTTTAGAATTTCATTTTAGACAATACACTCAATCATTGAAAGGTAAACTTAATTTATTTAATCAATATCAAATTTAATTCCTCCGTAAGTAAACAATACAATATATTACATAAATAGTGAAGCAGTCAACTCGCTTTAATTACTTAGAGTGTATTATATCGAATGAACGTCTTTGATTTCGATTGAATTGAAATAAACGAATGACAAAAACAGAAACTGATTGATGTATAAACAGCACAGCACTAACAACATATTGTAAAGAGTACAGACAGCACAGTATAAAGAGTAGAGCACAGTATAAAGAGTACAGACAGTACAGTATAAAGAGTAGAGCACAGTATAAAGAGTACAGACAGTACAGTATAAAGAGTAGAGCACAGTATAAAGAGTACAGACAGTGCAGTATAAAGAGTAGAACACAGTATAAAGAGTAGAGCACAGTATAAAGAGTACAGACAGCACAGTATAAAGAGTACAGCACAGTATAAAGAGTACAGACAGCACAGTATAAAGTGTAGAGCACAGTATAAAGAGTACAGACAGCACAGTATAAAGAGTAGAGCACAGTATAAAGAGTAGAGCACAGTATAAAGAGTACAGACAGCACAGTATAAAGAGTACAGCACAGTATAAAGAGTACAGCACAGTATAAAGAGTACAGCACAGTATAAAGAGTACAGCACAGTATAAAGAGTACAGCACAGTATAAAGAGTAGAGCACAGTATAAAGAGTACAGCACAGTATAAAGAGTACAGCACAGTATAAAGAGTACAGCACAGTATAAAGAGTACAGCACAGTATAAAGAGTACAGCACAGTATAAAGAGTACAGCACAGTATAAAGAGTACAGCACAGTATAAAGAGTACAGCACAGTATAAGAGTACAGCACAGTATAAAGAGTACAGCACAGTATAAAGAGTACAGCACAGTATAAAGAGTACAGCACAGTATAAGAGTACAGCACAGTATAAAGAGTACAGCAAAGTATAAAGAGTACAGCACAGTATAAAGAGTACAGCACAGTATAAAGAGTACAGCACAGTATAAAGAGTACAGCACAGTATAAATAGTACAGCACAGTATAAAGAGTACAGCACAATATAAAGAGTACAGCACAGTATAAAGAGTACAGCACAGTATAAAGAGTACAGCACAATATAAAGAGTACAGCACAGTATGAGAGTACAGCACAGTATAAAGAGTACAGCACAATATAAAGAGTACAGCACAGTATAAAGAGTACAACACAGTATGAGAGTACAGCACAGTATAAAGAGTACAGCACAATATAAAGAGTACAGCACAGTATAAAGAATACAGCACAGTATAAGAGTACAGCAAAGTATAAAGAGTACAGCACAGTATAAAGAGTACAGCACAGTATAAAGAGTACAGCACAGTATAAAGAGTACAGCACAATATAAAGAGTACAGCACAGTATAAAGAGTACAGCACAGTATAAAGAGTACAACACAGTATGAGAGTACAGCACAGTATAAAGAGTACAGCACAGTATAAAGAGTACAGCACAGTATAAATAGTACAGCACAGTATAAAGAGTACAGCACAATATAAAGAGTACAGCACAGTATAAAGAGTACAGCACAGTATAAAGAGTACAGCACAATATAAAGAGTACAGCACAGTATAAAGAGTACAACACAGTATGAGAGTACAGCACAGTATAAAGAGTACAGCACAATATAAAGAGTACAGCACAATATTAAGAGTACAGCACGGTATAAAGAGTACAGCACAGTATAAAGAGTACAGCACAGTATAAAGAGTACAGCACAGTATAAAGAGTACAGCACAGTATAAGAGTACAGCAAAGTATAAAGAGTACAGCACAGTATAAAGAGTACAGCACAGTATAAAGAGTACAGCACAGTATAAGAGTACAGCACAGTATAAGAGTACAGCACAGTATAAGAGTACAGCACAGTATAAAGAGTACAGCACAGTATAAAGAGTACAGCACAGTATAAAGAGTACAGCACAGTATAAAGAGTACAGCACAGTATAAAGAGTACACCAGAGTATAAGAGTACAGCACAGTATAAAGAGTACAGCACAGTATAAAGAGTACAGCACAGTATAAAGAGTACAGCAAAGTATAAAGAGTACAGCACAGTATAAAGAGTACAGCACAGTATAAATAGTACAGCACAGTATAAATAGTACAGCACAGTATAAAGAGTACAGCAAAGTATAAAGAGTACAAGACAGTATAAAGAGTACAGCACAGTATAAATAGTACAGCACAGTATAAAGAGTACAGCAAAGTATAAAGAGTACAGCAAAGTATAAAGAGTACAAGACAGTATAAAGAGTACAGCACAGTATAAATAGTACAGCACAGTATAAAGAGTACAGCAAAGTATAAAGAGTACAGCAAAGTATAAAGAATACAGCACAGTATAAAGAGTACAGCACAGTATAAATAGTACAGCACAGTATAAAGAGTACAGCAAAGTATAAAGAGTACAGCACAGTATAAAGAGTACAGCACAGTATAAATAGTACAGCACAGTATAAATAGTACAGCACAGTATAAAGAGTACAGCACAGTATAAAGAGTACAGCACAGTATAAAGAGTACAGCACAGTATAAAGAGTACAGCACAGTATAAAGAGTACAGCACAGTATAAAGAGTACAGCACAGTATAAATAGTACAGCACAGTATAAAGAGTACAGCACAGTATAAAGAGTACAGCACAGTATAAAGAGTACAGCACAGTATAAAGAGTACAGCAAAGTATAAAGAGTACAACACAGTATAAAGAGTACAGCACAGTATAAAGAGTACAGCACAGTATAAAGAGTACAGCAAAGTATAAAGAGTACAGCACAGTATAAAGAGTACAGCACAGTATAAAGAGTACAGCACAGTATAAAGAGTACAGCACAGTATGAAGAGTACAGCACAGTATAAAGAGTACAGCACAGTATAAAGAGTACACCACAGTATAAGAGTACAGCAGAGTATAAGAGTACCTCACAGTATACAGAATTGGGAAATAAAACACACTATATAAGCTGTTCAAATGTTTCTCAAAGTCACTATCAAAACAATCGAGTGGAATAGTAACATCGATATTCAGAATAATAATACCTAGGGAATCAATTCGTAAGATTTAACTTCTTAGAGGATTGTCTTGAGATTGGTGTGTATTGGAACTGAAAACAAAAACGCTTCCTGAAGTTTTTTGTTTTGCTCTTCTATCACCAGTGCAAAAAAAAAATTATTTAGTTTATCACTCTGTTGACCTAATATTTAAGATAATTTTTGTTAGAAGTAAATGAAACCTTCTTCGTAATTACCGTAGATTGATTAAATTAGAGCAAAGATTTCAGATTAATCATATAATATCTGGTTAAAGCTACCATTGTAAGAGATACCTGCCTAAGTTTCCACTTAATTAATAAATCCACCTAGCGATGATTAAATGGTTCTCGGTTTCTTTTCATCCCTGAAAAGGAAAATTAAAGAGTCAGAGCTGGAAATGGACTGAAAAGGATAGATGTGAGCCCATTATCGTTCCAGTCATCAAATTTAGTCACTTGAAAAAAATTTAAATGATGAAGAGTTAAAAACTAATATTTTCCACCACATTTTATTCAATTTTTTTTCAAATAACTACTTAACACTTAGGGTAAGTTTAAAATTATCGGTCATTACTACATCTTCGGTCAAATAAGGAAAAACAATATAAAAATTGTTAGTATTAGATAGCATAATAATATTTTATATTGTTTTTTTTTCTTATCTGACCAACCGAAGATGTAGTAGTACTGACCGATAATTCGGAACATACCCTACTGATATTAGTCATATTATATATGTTCATTATTATATTTATACGACAATAACTAATAAAATAACACCTAATCAATAAGTATTATTGTTTTATAAATGAGGAAGATTGGTGAGTTACGAATCATCATCTGTTTCACATCTGTTTCAATGAAGTAGAGATCATGATTGTAGCGTGAAAGGGAGTTTCCCGTATGTGCTCAAAAAATTGTTTTACTGAATTTAAGAAGAAAATAGAAAACATAACATAAACACTATAATAATTATATTAATAATTACAACGTAACTTATAGATATATATATTTCCGATTATAATTTATTTAATTAATGTCGAATTAACTATGTATAGAATAAGGACATGTAGGGTGAAGACACTATCTAATATTTTGGAATTTTCATCTAGTCATTTCATGCCAATTGGGTGAAGGATTTATCTACATTTTAGATACTTTACTTACATTTAATTACAGTTAATTCGTAAAATATGATTATGTAAAATATTAAGATAAAATTAAAACAATTGCATAAAATAATGATATAAAATTGAAATAATTGCATAAAATAATAATATGAAATAAAATAGTTTTATAAAATATTTTATTTACCCATGTATTCTTCCATTAAATCTCTGAACAATTTTCTCTACAATATATGATGTAGCTTAACATGTGAAGTAAACCGTTTATTTTATAACCTTTCAATAATTCAATCGTTTTAATATTTTTTCATTTGTCGGTTCAGTACATTTTATCCGTTCAAATCAAATTAATTCCCCGTCTATTGACTTTACTTCACTAAGCCTCAGTGTATGATCAAATATATCTATTGAGCCTCGTTAGATTCCATTGAAAGAATATTGCTGTGAAAAAAATATATTACAAATAATAAATACAATGATATTCAAGGATCAGTTCAGAGTTATCGGATAATTCGACATTTCCGAACACGTAAAGAAAAAATAATTATTATTTAACTATTATTTTAAATGGTATATAAAATGTAAAAGTCAATTGCAATTTTGTTCTAACGTGTCCGAAAATCTGGAGCTGTTTGGTAACTCGGATCTAACCTTAACGTTAATTCACAAAGCTACTAATTAGACATGAAAGGGAATTTAAAAATATGTAGAAGCTACAAACGTTATCTTGAGTTTAATTCCTAGATCATACACTAAAATAGCAATATCATTAGATAAATGAAATAAGATTTATTGGAACAATATCGCCTCAATATCGTCTACAACATTGCCCCCTGTCTGTGTTGTACCAATTGGTGCCATTCAGAGGAAATAGCAGAGTTTCATGTGATTAGCTGAAAAATAGTTGTAATTTGATTAAGCATATATGTCACGTTACATAAATAACTAAACAACTTAAAAGCCACATTGGATTAATAATAATATTTATAGAATTAATTAGGCATATACATCCACGATTGACTCTCTACTTATTGAGTGACCTTATTTGGTCATTATTTTAAATTCATTAATATACTGATTATTTTAACAATATGTTTTAATATCTGAAACTAGTTTAGTCTCATATGTCCATGATTACATTCATTCAATATGTTCTACCATTTGAAACTAAGTCTCACATGTCCATGACTATATTCAGTCAGTATGTTCTACCATTTGAAACTAAGTCTCACATGTCCATGACTACATTCAGTCAGTATGTTCTACCATTTGAAACTAAGTCTCACATGTCCATGACTATATTCAGTCAATATGTTCTACCATTTGAAACTAAGTCTCACATGTCCATGACTACATTCAGTCAATTTGTTCTACCATTTGAAACTAAGTCTCACATGTCCATGACTACATTCAGTCAATTTGTTCTACCATTTGAAACTAAGTCTCACATGTCCATGACTACATTCAGTCAATATGTTTTCTAAGTCAGGCAGAGATTAGTAACAAGTTCTGATCATCAGAAGGAGAGTCTGAGCCCGTGACATTAACTTTCACTTCTTACGTTAAACTTTTACAACTCTGCCTCATTAGCAGATCAAAAACAGAAGGTATTTTGGTGCTCACCGCTGAAAATCAGAAAAAAGTAAGGAATTGTTGTTACATAATATCTACATTGAATTTATCCCGTCTGAGTCATTTTTATTGCTTCTTAAAAAGAATTATGTCAATATCAAATTTTAAAATATTTAATCTTTAATTTTTTTGAATTTATAATAATTTTGTTTCTATCAACAAATATTAACAATTGGTATTTCTATTTTATCATAATACTATCAGCAATCACTATATACTGCTATATGTACGGTATACGAGTCAAAAAAGCGGGTACGAAATTAAAATCGTCATAACTTTAATAAGAACAATCGTATCTTCGTGTGGTTTTCTTTGGCTGATGCTTATTTATTTCGGTTATAACCACATTTTTCATTTGTTTTCCTATTCAAAATAATTTTTCTTCGAGGTGGTCATAAGTAAAGGGTGGTGAAATCGTACGTGCGCTAGATGTAATTGCTAACAGATATCGAAATAGGTTAGTTTACCCAGAATTTACTTGGTTACAATAAAGAAACAATTGCAAATTGTGAAGATCTAAAGTATTACATTGCCTACTAAAAATATCCATTATCCCCTCTTTTTCTCAACACATTTTTGCACTCGTTTTCTGAGTGCTTTCATTGATCTTTTGATCACGTCAGGATTAGCTTTCAAGAATTCCACACCATTCATTGTTTGTTCTTTTAATTGATTCAGTTTAGCAGGTGGGGAGAGAGTATACAACTTATTTTATGTATCCCTACAAGAAAAATCATAAGCTGTTAAATCTGAGCTGTTGGGAGACCATTCAATGGCAAGACCCTTGTCAATTACACGGTGTTCAAAACTTCCTTCATGAGTTCCTTGACAGCAAGTGTTCTGTGTACTGAGACACCATCCTGCATCCATCATACTAGATTCAGAGTTTCTCCATAAATACGTCTTTGTTCCGGAATTATTCACTAATTCAGCATAATGGTTTTTCAAAATCATGGTAATTTTCGGTGATGAAACCTACTCTTTTGATAAGCAATGTTTGAAATAAGAACATACAAAAGCGATTTCAGCACCCTCTATTTGTGACCATCCTGTAGAAAACTATTGGGATTATGGAAACGAACGAACAATGAGATTATAGCTGATATAAATTTGAATAAAGCAAGGAAGGCCACACCAAGATACGAATGTTCTTGTTAGAGTTATTGCGATTTTAATTTCATATCCGCTTTATTCGACTCATACTATATATCACTATTAAATTATCTACAACTGGATATGAGAGATAAATAATGAACTTGTTCATCATAAAC
>CANNZV010002239.1:0-107644 GCA_947561585.1 Caprella mutica
CGAAACATTTCATGGTTTCATTGAATCCTTTTTCAGGATTCATATATAGTGCTGCAAGGACTACTTCCCTTGGTTCTCCTCTTGTATACTGATATAAGTAATCCAGTTTCTCGCTTGCATTCAATGTTTTAGACTTAAGAATTGTACTCATGGATTGTTTGAAAGTAATGTATTTCTCTGGCTCCCCGCAAAACGTCTGAATCTCACGTTTAGGCATACACATTCTCAACTCTTGAATCAGCTGAGAATCGTTCACAATGGCAACATTTTTATCCTGCTCACAGCGCTTACTATTAAGCTCTATATTGTCTTGTACAGGTTCAGGTGTCGACTTTGATTGGGTTAAGCTTCCAAGGGAGCAAAGTATACCGGTTCTCTTTCGCGAGGCACCAGAAGGATTTTCTACTTCAGCAGTCTCCAGATCGACAACCGCTGGAATTCGTGAACATCCACTATTTGCAGTTCCCAAGTCCTTTCTTGCATATTTAGTCCACATTTCCTCTTCGGCTAGTCTAGCCTTCTGCTCTACTTCCCGCCTCAACCTCTCCATCTGCGCTTCCATTTCCATGTGTTCTATCTTCTGCCGCATTTCGAAGTCAGTCCTTGATTTCTCCATCTCCAAGCGTTCCCGCTGTTTCTCCCTTTCAAATTCTAAGCGTTCCCGCTCCTTTTCTCTCTCAAATTCGAACAGTTCTTGGTTTTTGGCCGTTTCAGCCTCCAGCCGCCTCTGCTCCCACTCCCTCCTAATAGCATCTATACGTTCAAAATTAGCGATGCGAACCTTCTCCTTGGCTCGCTCTACTGCAATCTCTCGAGCACGTTCTATTGCAGAGGCACCACTCATAACAGAGCTTACCCCAGTCGCTCTCGATATATTGGAGCGAGATCTCTTACGACTGCTCCTATTAACGGTTAAGTTGCCCACATCAGTCCCCAAACATCCAACCTGAGATACGCTGTCCTCCGGTCCAACGGAATTTACTAAGCTTACACACTCCTTACGTCTCGCTTCTCCCATTACTGCTATGCTGCGACCCCTTTTATCCCAGTACGCAGCAGTTGGAACGACACCACTCGCACCGACACCACTCGCACCGACACCACTCGCACCGACACCACTCGCACCGACACCACTCGCACCGACACCACTCGCACCGACACCACTCGCACCGACACCACTCGCACCGACACCACTCGCACCGACACCACTCGCACCGACACCACTCGCACCGACACCACTCGCACCGACACCACTCGCACCGACACCACTCGCACCGACACCACTCGCACCGACACCACTCGCACCGACACCACTCGCACCGACACCACTCGCACCTACACCACTCGCACCTACACCACTCGCACCTACACCACTCGCACCTACACCACTCGCACCTACACCACTCGCACCTACACCACTCGCACCTACACCACTCGCACCGACACCACTCGCACCGACACCACTCGCACCGACACCACTCGCACCGACACCACTCGCACCGACACCACTCGCACCGACACCACTCGCACCGACACCACTCGCACCGACACCACTCGCACCGACACCACTCGCACCGACACCACTCGCACCGACACCACTCGCACCGACACCACTCGCACCGACACCACTCGCACCGACACCACTTTCACCTACACCACTCGCACCTACACCACTCGCACCTACACCACTCGCACCGACACCACTCGCACCTACACCACTCGCACCTACACCACTCGCACCTACACCACTCGCACCTACACCACTCGCACCTACACCACTCATCTCCTCCTCCAGCTCCTCCCAAGTCATATCTCTATTCGAGAGAGATTCGTGCAATCGGCACAGTAAATCATTCTTACCTCCAGAGGTTGACTCACCTAAATAATCTAGCGCTCTCTTCAACCCAAGAATAGTCAATTTTTCCATATTAACCCAGTAACTAATTAACGATAAAGTCACCCAAAGTACTACAGCAACCTATGTCTATCAGTTCAAATTAAATGAGATCACTAAGTCCTACA
This sequence comes from Caprella mutica, assembly GCA_947561585.1. Taxonomy (NCBI): domain Eukaryota; kingdom Metazoa; phylum Arthropoda; class Malacostraca; order Amphipoda; family Caprellidae; genus Caprella; species Caprella mutica. Next base: position 2,023 of record CANNZV010002239.1, read on the forward strand.
CATAACGTATGAATTCTCGATTGAGATAACGATGGAGGAGTACAATTGAATTATCTTACATTGTGCATTAATTATGTCAATCACAAAAATGGGGTACTCATCTATTTAGCAGTGCAGAAATGGACAACGCTCAGAGCTCTCTCTGGAACTCTCTTGATCCAACAGTAGATAGAGGGCGGGCGATTCGGGACGTAGACGGGAGGGCAGACTCAAGTCGTAGACGGTTGGGCATCTGAAATCGTAGACGGTTGGGCATCTGAAATCGTAGACGGGAGATAAGGCTCAAATCGTAGACGGGGGGGGGGGGGGCAACTGATATCGTAGACAGGGGGAGTTTCAAAGATCGTAGGCAGGGGCGATTCAAAGATCGTAGGCAGGGGTGATTCAAAGATCGTAGGCAGGGGTGATTCAAAGATCGTAGGCTGGGGTGATTCAAAGATCGTAGACAGGGGCGATTCAAAGATCGTAGACAGGGGCAATTCAGATCGTAGGCAGGGGCAATTCAAATCGTAGGCAGGGGCAATTCAAATCGTAGGCAGGGGCAATTCAAATCGTAGGCAGGGGCAATTCAAATCGTAGGCAGGGGCAATTCAAATCGTAGGCAGGGGCAATTCAGATCGCAGGCAGGGGCAATTCAGATCGCAGGCAGGGGCAATTCAGATCGCAGGCAGGGGCAATTCAGATCGCAGGCAGGGGCAATTCAGATCGCAGGCAGGGGCAATTCAGATCGTAGGCAGGGGCAATTCAGATCGTAGGCAGGGGCAATTCAGATCGCAGGCAGGGGCAATTCAGATCGTAAGCAGGGGCAATTCAGATCGTAGGCAGGGGCAATTCAGATCGTAGATAGGGGCGCTTCAAATCGTAGATAGGGGCGCTTCAAATCGTAGACAGGTGTGCTTCGAAATCATTGATAACTGCCAACCCCACTGAAGTTAGGTAAAGCGATGATACTTGCACTGTTAGCTACAAGCTCGGGGCGAAGTTTGACTTCTGTGAGCCAGGGGTTTCAGGGCAAAGAAAACACGATATCTTGAAACGCACTGTATTCCTGACTGTAGTGTACAGAATTGCAGATCATGTGGTGCTGCAAAATAAAATATAAAAAGTAAATTCTCCTATAAATATTTCGACAATAGTTAAAATGATTGCATCTAGCATATATTTTCCTAAATAAAAGGTTATTTTAGTTGATCTAGATTTCAAATGAATACATGGAATGGCATAAATAGGAGCGAATAGCACCCCAAAATTTGTGACTGAAAATCAAGCACAGATAACAATATGCATCCTCCACAATATTAGCATTAGAAGATTTAGGCTACCGAATATATGTTGTTCACCCTAACCTATTGTTTACTTACCAAGTATTATCGTTTCCCCACACTAATGCTCAACACAGCCACGAGAACTTGTACTAATATTCACCAGTAATAATTAAATAATCAGTGCGTACTCTAATGTATCTGGAACACGAAAGATAAGTTCACTAAAATGAAACAGACACAGACCAAAACAGACACAGACTCAAACAGACACAGACTCAAACAGACACAGACTCAAACAGACACAGACTCAAACAGACACAGACTCATCAACTCGTACAGCCGGCACTCCTCATCTCCCAACAATTACATCTTTAACCCTACCGCACGATGTACACAATACTACACGTGACAACTGAAATACACAACCATATGACAAGTGACGGAGAGTAAACTTTTATGTCACCGAAAAACGCTGTCAAAGGTGAGCGGACAGCGCCCTCTACATGTCAGTAATACCAAAATTTACGTAATGAGATGCATACATTAAATGCTTGACATGCATTTAACACTGTTGGTAAATGTAAAACTCGGGATATCGACAAATTGCTGAGGTGGTTAACAAAACGAACTGACGTATGCACACAGGGTGCTAGTCTGATGAAGCGAATGGAAGAGTATATCAGAAATGCTGCAATGGAAAAATGCAAAACCGTCACTGAAGAAGAGATGGTGGAGTGGATAGATATGATATAAAAGGGTGTTAAGTCGCAAAGAACTCCTGGATATACAAACAAGTGTTTGCATCTCTGAGAGCTTCCTTGTGGTTATTCCCCCTTTTCTTTACTTCACTCTTAGAGTCTAAGTGAAGAAGGTTGGAACTTCTTGCGTATGGTTTACGTTTAATACAAATAATCATCAATCCTATACAGATAATACTTGAATGGTGTGTAATACACAGAATCTTCAAAATCACACGGATAATACTAATAGCAAAGATATTATACTGCAGTAAGATACACCACTCTCGGAAATTTCTATTTCAAAAAGCACCATCTGGATTTGAAAGCAGAAACTGAAACAGCTACAACATCATTTGGTGTTGATCACAGTTAATAGGATAGGGAATATAGGTAGTCGGAACAATTCTTTATAATAAAAAGTAGTAATACAACGTCATCTCCTGAATCTCTTCATTTTTTTAGTAGCTTTATCTATATTCTACGTACCAAAGAAAAACTTATTTTCTAGTAAAATAATATTTCATTCATAAATGAGCTGGCCTGATCAACTATAAAAGGCCTTGTTTAGAGCTGGTAGTGCTGTGGAAAACGGTGCAATCTGGCTATAGCTGCTAGGAATATTATTTAAAAATGTTATTTATTTATTATATTCACTATCTCTGAATTGTAATAGTTTGACTTCATTGATTGTGTGCTGACTTGTACCCGGTGCACTGTCAGTACTACACTGATTCTATATCTGTGCTGTTGATCAACACTGAATGTCTGATATTTCTCTAATTCCCGTTTTCAAAAACAAATGGCGCCACAACGCATTTTTGAAACAGAAAGTAGCGAGAGTGGTGTATCTTATTGTAGTTTAATATCTTTGCTAATAGGTTATGTAATACACAGAATATTAAAAACTACACAGATAAATCTTTCCAAATAAAAAAGACAAGCAATATATTAGGTCACGTTCACACTGCAAGCGGAGCGGAGCGGCGCGCTCGAAAAATTAATGTATATTTGACGCTAGCGGTGCTGCTAGCGTCAAATATACATTATTTTTTCGAGCGCGCCACTCTGCTCCGCTTGCAGTGTGAACGTGGCCTTACCATCATTGATATTTGAAAATTGAATAATAATGAAACTGAGATAATTATTATGTGTGGCTTTACGAAAACATTTTCATGCAAAGCTGGATAAAATTAAGTCTGTAAAATTGTATGGGTTTTGTGTCAATAAATATAGAATTGACACAAATAGATGGGATTCTTCTATAGTCTATCGTAATAATTTCCATTGCGTGTTAATTAATTAGTTTATTTATTTATTTATTTGGTGTCCGCCTTTACACGATGGGTATTAAACAAAAAGAATGTAACTATGATACGCACGGGAATATATTGATGTGAAATTCAAATTCTATGTTTTTATTCAATTTTTAAATGTATTTTATCTAATAGAAATAATATCAGAAAATGCAGAAAGTAATTTTAATTAAATTCACTAAAAGTAACCTATATAACGCGGGTAATAAATCAATATTGAATGCCTGTTATTTTTAACGGGAAAATATCCTGGTAGTAAGATAAAAGACGATAATTGTAAGTGCATTTTGGAAGTGGTTTCTCTTTTTTAAGAAGAAGACAAAGGAAAATAATCTTATTTCATCTTCGAAGATGAACTTTATTACCAGGGATTAAAATTCTCTCTATATGTTTAAAAGTTTCATCAAACGCATTAAGTATTGCATTGTTTGATTGCAGTTGGAATTTTATCTCTTTAATTCTTCTAATTTAAAGTGGAATTTTCCACAGTGGAACTTTCCTCTGTGGAATTTTCCTATAACCAAATAATCGTCCTTCGCTTGTTCATTGCATGGTTAAGGCCCGCTTCATATTCTCATTTTTAACAGCGCGAAAAAAATGTCTTCTTAAAATGTGTTCACACATGCATTTTTTTATCGCTGAAGTAAAAATTTAATGTGAAAAAATCGAAAATGTAAACACATTTTAATAGGAGCTCTTTTCCCGCGGTGTTAAAAATGCAAGTGTGAAACGGGTCTTAACCATGCAATGAACAAGTGAAGAATGAATATTAGTAGTGAAAACTTTAATGAGATCAAAATGTCACTGAAGTTGTTCTATCTCAAAATAGTTTCATAGGAAGAAGTGTAAGCACCCTCTATTAAAATGTCTATCATTTCCCCCACCGCCCTTTTATTCACTGCCTTTTAGTAAGTAAAATCACAGAGTTAGCTCTAAGAATAACCTTCGCGCAATGACCAAAAAAAAAATCACCCTCACTCTTTGCTTACCTGTTCTTAAACTATGTCCATCAGGTAAAAATTGTTTTTACCTGTTAATAGTATTATCAGGGAAAAAATATACGAGGTCATTTTGAATTTTAGATGCAAAAACCGTGGAGTTTTCAGTCAAAATTTTGAGATTTGACAACGTTGCATAGTAGCTATAAGCTCCACCTTCTCGTAGTATTGAGAAAAGATGCCAATTAATTTCTATTAAGATACCAATTAGTGAATTATCTTTGAATATAGATGGTTGGTGGCATTAAATCTTACTGTTTTTCAAGTAGCTTAACATTTTTATTAAAATTAATTATAATTATTGATTTGCGTTCTCTAGTAATAATTAGAGTATTTTCACTATTTTGTTTTGGTCACTTAACATCAAAAAGTATAAGAATGTTAAATCCAAATAAATAATTACTAATTATTATTTACCTGAACTCATGGAAGTACTAGTAAGCCTGAACTATAGCAATAGGAAAGTTTGGAACATTTTGGTTGGTATTATTGAAACATCTATATGTGGGTGTTCGAATGAAATCACACTAATATATCATAATTATTCTCGAAACTTGAAATCATTCTCGTTTATAATTTAAGAAAGGACATACCATGACATTTCCATATTATTACCCCCCCCCTCCCCCAACAGATAGTACTCTATCAGTACCATTCATCAACATGTTGCTGGACTCTGGTGAATTATTTAGTATACTGTATAATGTACTGAATATAAGAAATTTTAGACATATGAATAACCTAATCGACGATAATGGTAACAATGTTAGGCATCAATATAAGTTAACCCAATGATGGGGTGAGAATTAAGGGGTACGCGGGGTTTCACAAACACCCCCCCCCCTCGCCCCCATCTCTCACCCATTACCATAGTTTTTTTTGCTATACAGACCTAATATAGTTCTGTTTCATATATTACTTAAAAGTTTATATTCATTATTTTATGTATGCTAGATTTGATTATCCCCATTTCAATCACTCCGTGATGGTGGAAGAAAAAATTGGTCTGTGATGATTATTCATTGTATGATATTTGAATAATATTTGAAATAAAAATATTGATACCATATACCTCTTTGATGATAATAATAATAATAGTAAGAGGCCGTGAGGGCATATTTCTCTTTGCATGTTAACCATTTCGGTCATACATGCTAATACCTCTTAGATCTCGATTACTTTCTGCGATAGGGTAAGTTGCGGATTATTGGACGGTTTTACATATTTGATATTACCAGAAAATGTATATAATTAAAGTAAAATAATTTTAATTATATACTTATTTGTATTTTGATCGAAGAATTGGAACCATCCGATAATTTGTAACTTGCATCTAATATATAACATATTTTATATAACTATTCCTAACTCTGTAATCAAATTAGATTTTTCAACTGTAATAAAGTTAAAATCAAATGATATAGGCAGCAGATTTTACCATTAAAAAATAAATGGTTCCTCTCTCACGGACGTATCTTATAAGGATCACCTAAATCTAGATGCTACCTATTTCAATTTATATTAATTTCAGTAACTAAAAACTTATCATAATTATGAGGTTTGACCTCTGCTTGGAATAAAAGGCAATATCGCTGACGTCAAATGGAAAGGAACTCGAAGAAGCAGCCAGAAAAGAAAATGGTTCAATGTGAATAATGTCACTTACAAATGCTCAGAGATGCAGAACGTGAATATGCAGTCATTTACCAAGAGATTTGTAGGAAAAAGACACAAGCACCAGTGTCTTCATTCACAGACGGAAGATGAAAATGAAAAGGTTATAGAAAATTAATCCTACATACCAGAAAAATCTTAAACCTCTTAGTTGGAGAGCATAACTCTAGCGCTATTCTCTAAAACTGCAACTACTGTTAAAAAAATGATAAGCATGGTAAATATAAAAAAAGATAATCCATATTACAATAGTTCAGAGTCCAAAGACGCCACCTCTTTCCCAAATATTCACCACAGACAATTCAGGATTGAGCCCCTGAGCGAAATTATTCATTCATCACCTTCAAAAGTTTAATTATTGATGAAGGGTAAAAATTTATTTTCTAATGAATAAGATATAAACTTAGAAACTCAAATTGATTGACTGATTCAAAAGTATTGTAAATCTAAACTAATACAAACAATATAAAACTAAATAAATATTTACTTTTTGGCCGAACTTTTTTTTTTGGTGTTAATTGAGGGGTATGGTCATGAGCCACCCCCAACCCCCAGACTGAAGCCCCCTCCCCTCCCGGTCATGAGCCTCCCCGGACTTAAGCCTCCGGTCATGAGCCACCCTGGGACATAAGCCCCCCCCCCTCGGGTATCGAGCCCCCTCTCCCTCCCACCCTGTGTTTTAATACTTATTTACCTAGTTGAACAAATGAAGAGCTACTTTGATAGAAATAACTGGGAGTAGCTAATTATGTAGTTTGTTGTATACGCTAGTTTGTTGTACTGCACACTTCATGATTTTTTAATTACCTGGCAGGGGGTTCGGGATGACGCCCCCGATATACATATATTTTATGTTAAATCAGTAATAAACTTCATAAGTGTCGGACTACTGGGGTATCGGAAAATTGAGGCGTCTGACCAATTTGGTATCGGAATAATGGGGCGTCGGACTAATGAATAGTAATCTTGTTTTCTTTAGGTATTTTAGGAATCTTTATTTACCTAGTTAAACAAATGAAGAGCTACTTAGATAGAACTAACTGAGAGTATCCCTATCTAGGTAGCTACTCTCAGTTATCTATATCTAGGTAGCTACTCTCAGTTATACATATCTAAGTAGCTATTCATTTGCTCAACTAGGTAAATATGGATTAAAAATAGGGGGAGGGGGGCTCGTGACAGGGGGGGGGGGGCTTATGACCGAGGGGGGGGGGGGGCTTAAGTCCAGGGTGATTATGACCTACACCCGTTCCTTAAGCGGTGAAAAAATTCATCACCGCTCGTTACCGTTCACAGAAGTTGGTCCTCGTTAAAGCACAGTCATATATGCACGGCCACCGCTTATGTTCCCTTACAGCTCCGACGGTTTTGAGCTTTTCAAAATATTACAAGGGTTGAGGAGCGGTAGTTTTCCTCTCTGCAAAGTTCGCTACCTCTAAAACACCGCCCAGCCAAAGTTTGGCACCGCTAGAAGCAAGTTTGTGAACGCTTCATTCCGCTAGGCCAATGCAGAAATCCTGAACGGTGCTTCCCCAGCTTTGCCCGGGCGGGGATTAAACGTTGACAAACTTTGGCAGAGCGTTGTTATTTTTTTTATGAATTTGTGTGTTGAAATTATGAATCAAAATATAAAATACAGGTGATGCCATAGCGGTGCACCGCTGAAGCCGTCGTTGACATAGAGTTGGCTTAACGGTGGGAAGAGGCAGCGAGCGTTGGTTTGGCAGTATGGAGCTATGCGACCTCCTTACCAACATCAAACCAAAGTTCATCACTGCAATGAATCTTTGCTTCATTTTCTGAGACCGTTTCAGAAAACTCATGTTCGTGATTCAAACGTTTTCAACTGCCTTATCAAAGTAGCGGTGGTCAGGCATTTGAGATTTACGTATTTGCGTCTATAATGGTGCCAAACTTTGACTGGGTTTTGTTGCTGTGGGGAACTTTGCGGAGTGGAAAGCTACTGCTACTCAACGCTCGTAATATTTTTTGTAGTTCAAAACTTTCGGATCGGTAAGTGTGAACATAAGCGGTGGTCAAGCGTATACGGCGTTTCCTGAACGGGGGCCAACTTCTGGTCAGCGTTAACAATTTTTTGCCCCTGCTACAGGAACACTCTAGCAAAGTTCCTCCGGTGTGTCAGGCCTTCAAATGATGAGCCTCAACTATCGATTGATATCAAAAATCTACCAGAATTTCTGATTAATTTCATCCACTCAGCTCCGTAATCAAAAGCAGTATACCGCTTTACTAACTTTAAACCCCACCGAGCCAACGCCCACACTCGTAGAACACCGCTCTATCAACGCTCGTGTTACCATGATTGATTTTCCAATCATGATGACGAGCGTTGCCGGAATTTCGTTTATTCTCCCTTCGATCCAACACAGTTCTGACTGTGTGATCTAGGCTTTAGATATCCTTCTATATTCATCGAAACAAGTCTTACTTTAAATAAATGAGAAAATTAGCAATTCCTCATGCTATACCACATATACTGGATTATTCAGATATTTTCTATTTGATTAAGATCAGCAATTAGTTTTGTTAATCAGTCCCCATCGAAAGTCTCATGAAGATTTCGACAGCTGCTGCATGCTCTCCAATGAGGAGAGCAATATTATGCACCCAAGTAATAAAATAAAAGATTAACAAAAAATAGTGAGAAAAGAAAGAAACAACATGGCTCATCAATAATTAGTTTAGGTGACTAAATATCAACACATGACTAGGATCGTGACAATATGCGTTTAAAATCATAGATCCAGAAAATAGTATGGACGGAATGAATGAAAGACTATTTAATCATTCTAAATCAGCGGTATACAGTACCCGATACCATTTCATTTCGTTTGCTCTATGATATTCTTAAGATCTATTATTTTATCTGCTTATTGTCACAACCCTACACATGACCAACGAGATGACGTGCACTCGTAGTAGAGCGCATACCCTCGTCACCATATATAACCTTGACCACCCAATAATTTGACTTGAGTTAGAAATGAACTTTTCTAGTTCACTCCCAAAATCTGATCAAATGGTTCCTGGTTATTGACCAATAAATGGTCAATACCAAATTTCAGGGAATTGGTTGAATACTATTTGAGTGATAAATGACCTTGACCTTTGACCCGATCTCTCCCAAAATCTAATCAAACTTAATTCACGGTACAGAAGGGATCGAGGTTATAGGGAGGACTACAATTCGAGCAAATTCAACAGAAATCTAGATCATGGAAAAAATTGTTTATCAATTCAAATTATTGAATGACAAAAGAAGGTAAAAAGAAGACAAAATGAAGGGAGTGGCAATTTATACTTTAAGTTTTCAGAAAAAAAATATCTATAACTATTCAAAATAGTTTTATTTAATTTCTTTTACTATGTAAAATTGAAGACTCCATTAAAGCTATCTTGAAAAGAGAGGTGGAAGTCTGCGATCGTACTGTGGATACGTTCTCTAGGTTCTAAACTCTAGCAATCAAATTACAGTATTTATCAATAGCCTCTTCTCCTTTCTACCACGTTAAAATATTAATATTGCCAAAACTACTTCCCGTTATGGAAGATATTTTTATATAGGGATATACTGTTCAAATCAAGGATTTAGATATAGCTTACAAGTTTAACTATTACACAGTTCATGCAAATGAATGTGTTATTAAGCAATGAAAATGTAAGCTAATTTTAGGAGTTAGTAGAATTCTATTTGGCTTTGCATCGCTAGCCTAGATGTGGCTTTACCTATACCCATAGTATATATTCTACTATTTATCTTTTTTTTTCTTTATAAAAATTATTAAAATATTTGAACAAAAGCCAATTTAACCAAATCAGCCTTTACATTAATCGGGGATATTATAGACATTGCATAATGAACTAACTATATACATTAAAAATTGAACTAAGTTAAATACGCAACATCTGATGTGACACAGCAGCCGATAGCTAATTACAAAAAGATGCTCTATAATAGATATGAAGTTTGAACTTCTATTGTCGAAAATTAAAAATTTTCTCTTACTAGCTATCAGCTACTGTGTCATATTGGCTATTGGGTATTTATCTTAGTTCTTGCCCTTCAAAAAAATTCAAATTATTCTTCATACTCACTTATTAAGATAGGACTGTTGCAAATAATAATTCAATGATGGTAGTTTCGATCTTACTAACTGATACTATGGAATGGTTAGTTATTCTGTCAAAAATTTAGAGCATGAAAAAAATGGATTGATACTAAATCAAATGATGCCAAACAGTTTTTCGTGAAGTGCTACGCAATGTAGTTATTATTTCATTAGAATTTGATATACGATTAAATCTGTGTGTAAACCACTATTACAAAATGGTTAAATAACTGTTCCTGTAGTTACTCCCATATGAAAAAAATAAGAGAAATACACGACACGTATTATAGTTTAGCGCAATAGTTTTTTTTATAAATGTAGTTATTTCGTCGAAGGCCTGATGGTTTAAATAATCGTTAATCGAAATGTAAATTTTTTATTAATTCACTAATTGGTCTCCAGTAGTCATAAACTTTTTACTGCATGGCATCTTTTCTCAATACTACGAGAAGGTGGAGCTTATCCTATGCAACGTTGTCAAATCTCAAACTCCACGGTTTTTGCATCTAAAATTTAAAGTGACCTCGTTTATTTTTTCCCTGATAATACAATAAGAGGCGGAGAAAAAAAGACTAAGATATAGTTTTTTCGTCCATTGGTTAACGAATTACAAGCATTTGAGAAAGCGGAAACATTTATGTGGCCTATACTGTATATTCTAATAGATATACAGAACCAAATTTGAAATTGTTTGCAGTTTTATTGCCAGTGACCTTAGTTCTACAGAATAGAGAAATAAAAGAATGAGAGTGGAGGGGATCTTTAAGTTTTGACTTTTGAATCTCCTTTACATTATTTCTGTCGTTACTTCACAGGACAAGGACAAAGAAAGGAAAGAAAATACGGTATCTATCATGAGAGCGAATCAGGACCTAGAAACTATAGAGGACTAAGAGGCCGCGGTGAAATTAAGTACTAAAAATAAAATTGAAAAAGTTATCTCTGATTTGCAAAGCTACATTTTATTTTTCCTAATGATAATATTCCAGTGCCGATTCCTGCTCTAATTTTTTGCATATTCGTCTATATTTACTATTTTCAATGAATTTCATGTTCTTGTAAATTTCCCCAGGGGCTCTATCCTGAAGCTGACTGAGGTAAATGGAAGAGAAGGGGGGTGGCGTCCATCGAGCCTGAACTGTTGTAATTTGGATTATATATTGTCTTTTTAATTTTTTAATTTTTCAACGCTTTTGTAGTTAGAGGATAGTGCTAGGGTTATGCTCTTCAACTATGAGGTCTTATGTGTCCCTTTTCGTCACATTCCTTGGTAAGTGGAGTTGCTTTTCTACAACAATGAATTTTGTTACCGAAGATGGTTAGTGACTTTGTTCATGGATCAACTTTCCTTTCTGACTGCTTTTGTTATAAAATTCGTTATTCATTCTTAAATTTATGAGCATCAACAAGCAGGTGGCGATGACCTCATCATAGCATTCAAGACTCATTAAAAACTGTATTCATGGAACTGAACTGAGATTCCATCACTTCTCACCTGGCCATCACTGAACGCACCCCAGCAAACATGAATGTATCTATTCGATGTCTAAACGACTCTGTAAAACCTCTCTTCCGACATCGAATACTAGTAACAGATTAGACATGGTGACATCAAGTAGATATCAATCCGATATCCGTTTGCACCGCTAAACCGCATCATATCAAGTATATTTTGCATCGAAGCGATACCGTTATAACAGCGTTGAATAGAGAGAGGAATTACGACATACAACATACATAGGGATTCTGCATCGAACAGACGCCTAATTATATATCTAATATGCTTCGAAACGATATCCACTTGCATTCAATAAATAAATAAATAAAAATTGAAAAATCTTATTTCATTGATATAACGTACTGTACGTTTAGGCGCATATCAATTAGATTCATGTTACATAGTGTTATATATAAATTAAATAGGAAGAAATGAAGTGACGTGTCCGGGAATCGTTCGTGGGTCAAACCGTCGCTGTGCCTGTAGCTCTGTCACTTTGCCACCGAGGATGCATTTGATTAAAAAAAATTTTCATATTAAATGACCCGGAGATACTTAAAGAAATTTTAAAAGTGAATAAAACAATACAGGCAAGCACCGCTTTTATAACCAAAATCACAACTTATTCTTACTACAAATAGTAAAGAGTTGGTTAAATTTTTATATAATTGTAACTCCTTAAATATTTCGTTCTCTATGAGTTCAAATTAAAGAAAATGTTTTGAGGCCACGACTTATAATAAAGATGAAAGCTCTGTGATGAAAGTTCAAAGTAATGAATGCATTAATTAAAATTTGACCATAGATTAACTCTCACTCAGTAAATATAGGTCAACTACTATTTAATTAGTAACATAATAGCTGAAGGTATGATATCAATTGAAATAAAAGTTAAATAATGATTATTATATAGATTTATTGAGTCCGATTACCACTTTAAGTTTATTATCTATAATGTGAATCACTGAATTTTAATCGTCTCATTTGCAGCTTTAGGCACTAGGTGGAAGCTCAAGTTATCGGATATGGGTTTCCGCATTTTACGTAGAAAAATTATTTATGTATTGATTTTTATTTCTAAACTTGTATTTTACGTACTGGTATCATGGATACCAATTTAAGTAAGAGTTTAATAATGATAATTATTATATTTATTTCTTACATATTCGAAAATGTGGAACCGTCCGATAACACAGAATTTACTCTAAAATGGAACATGTTAAATAGCCCATCAACTTTTAAGTATTGACGTTTAGTAGAGGTTTAATGTCTGCTTCGGAACCAAAATCCATGTCGCTGACGTCAAAAGGAAATGAAATACAAGGGACTGGAAGAAGCAGTCAGAAAGGAAAGTGGCCACATGGACAAAGTCACGACGCTCATGGATGCTAAAAAGCTACTCCGTGAATGCTTTCAGTTACCGAAGAATGTGACAAAAATAATCACAAGCACCGGTGGCTGCACTCAAGGATGGAAGGGAGAAGTGAAGAGGTAATAGTAAATGAAGCCTACGAGTCTACCTAACACAAAATCTAAGACCTCGTAGTAGAAGAGCATAACCCTAGCGCTATCCTCTAAAACTGCATGGAGAGTTAAAAACATGATAAACATAAAATAGACTACCGTGATCCAAATTACAACAGTTTGGGACCCAAGGCACGCCACCCCTTCTCTTCCATTCACCAAAGACAGCTTCAGGAACCCCTCGGTGCTTATTCACAATAAGCAGTTTAGAATAGATTCATAACAATAAATGCACTGACCATCGAAAAATCACTTGATTGGTTACCCATTTCATTTTCACGGTACTGGAGGAACACTGTTCAATAACCAATGTTCCAGTATCGCTTACTTTACGTTGATTCAGTGTACAATAGCACTAGTGTGCTAATGTCCCATCGTACCTTTTCAACTGTCGTTTAAAGGGAGCATTACGTACGTTATATAGAAAGGTACAATCCAATTGAATAGAAATAATTTCTACATTTCTATACATATTATAAAACAGGGAAATAGGAGAATGAATTTCCAAATTCGAAACGATTCTTTTAAAACTACGTATCTGTTTTCGTACATCTGGTCGAAGTATAAATTCAGATATCGTTTGGAAACAGACATGCCGACGTCAAGATGATGCTGTTAAAACCATGTATCGGTTTTCGTGTTTCTACCCGAAGTGTAAATTCAGATTTCATTTAGAAACAGACATTCCGATATCTACTATGAGTCGAAATGGTTGCTAAGTCGATACCCGCCGTTAGCGCTACGAATTCGACAGCAAACGGCATCGAATCGACATTCATATGTTTGTTGGGACATAGCAGCTCTTAGCGCCTAAGTCACTACCAACCAAGCTTTTAACTTGTCTCTGAGTCCTAACTAACCAGCCTATTTATTCCGCATAATGTCCACGTGGTACTCTAAACTACCAACCCCTGAAGGATTTCAGAAGACTGACCTCTGACATGCAGTAGAACAGGCAACTACACTGGATGAACCACATTTTCTTCCACGCTTTCTTAGGAGCAGGGTACTTCATGATAGGTGAGAGACTGAGCCTTCTTATTCTATTAAGTGAAGTCACCAATTGTGGAATTTAACGAATAGATCGTCACCAACCACTAGCTAGGAGTGAGGTGCAACCTCCAGCTAGGAATGAGGTCCAACCTCCAGCTAGGAGTGAGGTCCAACCTCCAGCTAGGAGTGAGGTGCAACCACCAGCTAGGAGTGAGGTGCAACCTCCAGCTAGGAGTAAGGTGCAACCATTAGCTAGGAGTGAGGTGCAACCTCCAGCTAGGAGTAAGGTGCAACATTAGAGTGCTGCACTTACTCCAAAAAGTTGTTCTAAATTTATTTATTTAGCCATTCTATTTCAATTTATTAAATACCTATCTTTATCATTTCAGACTAAGTTTCTTTGTGAACGGCATGGAGATAGGAGGGCTGGATTTAATTAAAAATTTATTTAGATAATTTATGTAGGCTATTTGGTAATTTTGTACAGTTAGGGTTTTCGAATTAAAACTAATAATTAAAGACAAATTTATTTCTACCCTTCTTGTTCTAAGAATCCATTGCGCATTTTTGTATAGCTTCTACCAATCGCTTCTATGTCACATTCTTTTGACGACACCGATATGGCCTTTGGTTCTGAAGCAGACGTTAAACCCCTTCTAAATAAATGAATTGTTGTCATATTAGAAACTTCTGGTTTCAATAATTTTAAATAACCATATTTGTATTAAATAGTGTTAGACTACTTAAAAAATCACGAAATTAAAGCCATAACAATTTAAATATATTCCCAATTAATGTTTGAAGAACTAATACGAACTTTATTAATATGAGAATAAATATTCCATGTGGACAAACTGAAACTTGTTTCTGATAATTAATAATATGGTGAGTTGTGTCACATGGTCTCCGAACTGTTGTAATTTGGATTACAATTTTTATAATAATGTTATCCTTCAATAATTAGAAAATTATAAATATTAAGTCATTTATTAAATGCGTCATTTTATAC
The DNA here is from genome assembly GCA_947561585.1 of Caprella mutica. Taxonomy (NCBI): domain Eukaryota; kingdom Metazoa; phylum Arthropoda; class Malacostraca; order Amphipoda; family Caprellidae; genus Caprella; species Caprella mutica. The sequence goes on from CANNZV010002239.1 coordinate 17,167, forward strand.
AGACTAATTCTCTTTTAATTATTCTCTAATATTAATTTATCAAAATTTATGTCCTCTTATACTATAATTTATCTCTAGATTAAAATAAGAATACTAAATACTTTACAAAATGTTCGCACAAACTTTATTGTTGTGACCTCAAAATATTGAAGGAAAAAACGGAAGACATAAAATTATAATTCTCAAAATTTTTAATGAATGAATTTGTATTATAATTTGATAGAATCTATTTGTAAAACAACCACCAATAGTTGTAAATAAAGTGCACAGTGAAGATTTGAAACAACCACCAATAGTTGTAAATAAAGTTAAGTATAGCTTACATTGTAAGGTATACTTAACTTTCTCCCATACTATTGTGATATCACTCTATTCCCCAAAATAGAGTGACGCATCAGAGAATTGGCTGTTCACAAATAAAGTTGAATTTGTATGATTTACATTGCGCAGCCAGTAGAGGAATAATGACACCGCGCTGGTTCGAAGTCAGGTAACCGCAGGTGGCTACTCGCGCCCAACCCTTGTGCAACATTGGTGAAACCTGCAAGCGAAACATCAGAAAAAGTAATGAGTTGATTGAGGATGGTGTCTGATATTAATTTAGAAAAATACGTAGAAAATATATTTTATTTATTGTTCAGAGTATAAACTGCTCAATAAAGCTAAAAAGTAAGATTCTCATTAAAAATTCAAATGAGAGAAGTAGGGATAAACTGTTGTAATTTGTAATGGATTGTCCAAATTTTTAGCTTTTACCATGTTTATCATTTTAATGCTACTTTCTGTTTTGAATAATAAAATATTTTCATTCACCTGAGCGTCATTCTGAAGTGAACCGAAACTGGTGTGTCTTTCATCATAAAAAGCGTGTCCAGTGTATATTGGAAACTTGTAATGTGTAGGTCCTGAAGAGGAAAATGTAGAAAATTAGATCTTGTTCGTATTGGAAATGGCCAATGAAGTTGCCTTAACAGTATATATTTTAGGTATTTTGTTTTGAATGTCCGACGAAGAATATAAATGTTTTGAGTTCGTGATAAATTGTGAATTTAATTTTGATCGAGTCACGACTGAAATCACCGATTGCAAGCCAAACTATCTGTGATTTCAATTTCCCGACTTGGAGATTTATATATGCATCATTTTAACCTGAATTTTTAAGATTGAGCATGAAGGATAACAAATCCTTGACATCTTTGAAAGTGATGAGGCTGCTGATTCTACCTTCACAATCTACATCTGCTTGTAACCAAACCTTCTTTATATTGCTGTAGTAGAGACACCTACCATGCACAAACTCGAAATTCTCGGAACAAGATGGCTTAGTTATGGTACCTGAAAGTATCATGGATTTCAATTAGAATTAAAAAAGTTCAATTATATATATTTTACTTATATGATCGAAAATATGAAACCGGTCGATAACCCGGAACTATTCTTTGTTCCTTTTGTTACAGTAATAAAGAGTAAGAGTCAACTCTTCATTATTTTAACAAAAGGAACTGGGGTAAGTTCTAAGTTACCGAGTTATCATAAATTTAAATTAAAATAAATGTTAAATAATAATTATTATATGTATAGTGTATATCCATTTCTTGTATCATCGAAAATGTATTGGAACTCCCCCAGTGAAACATATTCACAAGTGTGAGTTCAAAAGGATTGTTATAAAGAGCTGTTACAAATTGCATTGTTCAAAATATCGAAAATGCTTCAGTCTAAAATCTCTAAATATTATTTTGACAAAGATACTAGAATATATCCTAATTCTCAAAAGACTTTACCAAGCATTTTACTGTTGTTTAAGGCTTTATTAAATTAAGAAATGTAATTTCTCAAAAAGGTATAAAAATAAGGAAACGTTCGGTATAGTAATTGAAAGTTTCGAGTCTCGTATTAATGAGAAGTGCATTATTGCTGATGGTGGACACTCTGGAAAACAAACTAATTTAACAAGATTAATAAAATTTGACTCCATTTTCATCCGAATGATCATTGTTTCAATTTCTTTTCTCATATGTAAATATTGTTATGGCGATTTTAAAACGTGTAATTTTATTGATACTAAACTGTAAATTCTGTATTCTGTAAAAATATATAATGTAAATATTTAAAACAAAACCAAAGGCACTCACCACCATCTAAAACATGGACCAAGGTACTAGCGCTTCCTTTATCAGTGTGACAGGTGTAGGTGCCTGACAGTGATTTTATCATGTTACTCACTACAAGAGAGGGGAAACTTGATAATTTAGATTCGAACGACCCCACATTGCTTGGTGACACGAAATCTGGGGCCGCCATTGTCTCTACATAACCGTCATATCCAACCCTACTCCAGGAAATGGGAGTCATGTGTTCCTAGGTGAGAAAAGATATTGTTATTACAATAACAACTGGGGAATGTCTCAGTCCTCGGCAAATTGAAACAATGAAACAATTTATTCAAGAAGTCATAAGACATACACAAAAAATTTAAAGCAAAAAGTATTTAAATTACAGAAAATTGCCCGATACAATTTAAGCTAGTATTACGGTATTTAATAAGTTGGGGGAATTTTAATATGTTTAAATTCTTAAAATGGAGAGAGATGTGCGAAACATATGGTAAGTTATTGATAACTCTTAGGGCATATTTTTGAATTTTAATTACTTTATCAAGGTAACAAGCAGATATACTGCCCCAAATTCCAATATAGTATATGTTCCGAATACTATAAGTGTATGAGTACCTCGACGTTCCCCTTCGTCAATTCAGTCAGATACACAAAATAGTCAATGCTATTTCTATTTATTTTTAAGAGTTTTGATTACATAATGGAACTCACCAGGCTCCAAGAAAAAAAATGAGTTTATCAAAAGAACTATGGTCAAGGATCATGTATCTGCAAGCCGTATAAAATTAGATTCAGTATATAATTGTTTATATACTTTTAAAGTTTTTAATACTCTGTGCACAACAATTGTTTGAAACAGTACCTTAATATGACGCTGAAGAAAAAGATTGTACACTCTTTGTTTTGATTTCTATAAAACATAGTTCATATTCGGTTTTCGTCCAGGGACTAAATAATTGAATGAAATATATAAGCGTTTTTATTATAAGTTTCTCCTATTTTATACCTACAAACGAATATTTATTCAATGGATTGAATATAACTACCTAACTGACATTCAAATGAACATTGTACATTCTTTTTCATTAACTGAAAATATGCAAGTCGGTTGCAAATCAGCTTGTTTACCAAAATGATAGAAAACACACTAGCCTCATTTAACAAAAACAATTGCTTGGAGGGGACATTTAATTTGTGATTGAAATACACATACTCCTTAAATTTTGACTAATTATTCATGTACACATTGTTAACTACAACACTTTACTTCATAAAGGTGGGCCGAATACTCACATGATCAGTTCCGGTGTCAACATAACAAGGGATATAGACTGTGCTGTTGATTGTAGTGAACAACTCTGGGATATTTAATCCACCAACTGCTGAAATATATTATAATTATTACTAGCATAGATTCCCTTTATGAATCTGCAAATTGTCTCATCCATCCAATATGTGAAATGGTAACATTTACACATTCACGCGTTCAGGATTCAAATTGTAACTATAATTATGACAAATTCAGTATTGATACAGACTTTTCAGATACTAAGCAATAAAATATACAAAAGACATAAGTATACATATAAATTTATAGAAAAAAGAAGTATTTTGGATACCGAAATTAATAAAGTCACCTAAATAGTTAATACAAATAAAATTTAAAATAAAGAAAAGGAAAAATAATAAGTTATTAACCCCAAATAGTTAAATTGAAAGAACTCGCTTGTTCATTAAGCGTAGGAGACTGTTTATGAATATATATAGATTCTAATGTACAAATATCACACTGGTTAGAAGTTTGCAAAATTTTGAAATATTCTTTTTTAATTGGGTGATTAAAATCGAAAGAATGGTTACGAATTGAACTGAAAGGTGGGGAGCTATAGGGGTTATTTGTTCTAAAAGATATTCCCTTATGTTGAGAAGTTTTCACCTTTAACTGCATCATGGTCTCACCAATGTAAGTGGACTGGCACTATCCACATGAGTATTTATAAATGAGACCAGATGACAGTAAAGGTGGGATTTTATCTTTATGAGGGAAAAATGAACCAATAGTAGTTGCATTTTTTGAAAACAAAATTTAGTTTAACTTGAGGATAAAATTTGTTAAGTAATGAATTAAGGTCTTTTTTACATTTAATGCTTGAATCACCAAAATAAGGAAGGGATATGAAAATGTCAAATTTAGGAACTGTTAATTTACGTTTAGGTGGAGTATGAACAGAATTTAATTATTTAGAGACAAAATTATCAAATAAATTTTGAGGATAACGATTACCAGAGAAAAAATTACGCAAGTAAAGTGAGTTTTTAGTTATAGGTACCAACCACTAGGTTAGTGAAACACACACAAATAGTTTAGTAATTAAATATTGAAATGATGGCTACCTATATAAGAAAATACAATACACAATAATATGTAAATGATAAATAAACCTTAATGTAAATGTTATATCCTAATATAAATTATGAACTAGGTAACTTGATATGATTTAATTGCGGGCTGGCAATGCTTTGGAGGTAGGTAGGGTAGCCAGTAAATTGTAGGCTAGGCTGAGTAGGACTGTAGGTGAGAAGGTAGGTTCCAGACTAAAACCTGTAATATAAATTTACTATTGCAAATCCGACTAACTGAATCAATGACACGTTCTTATACAATATTCTGTAACAAATTTAATTAATGGTATTGGATAACTTACCCTAATAAGGGAATATAATTGCTAGGTTGGATTGCTTGAGTTTGATGGAACAGCACGCGCACAGTAGCGACATGGCTCTATGAAATTATGAAAGTTAAAGAGGGAGTTACAAAGAAGACAAGACTTTTATACTCTAAGCGCAATTGAATACCTGGCAACTCTCGTATGCCAGTTACTCTTAATTATTTTATCATTTACTTAATATATAAAATGAAACTTTAAGCCCAAACTATTACAAAACAAAACAAATACATTGAGGAAAATATATAAATAATAAAAACTAATCAAAACCTACTAATACTAGAAACAGATAATTCATTTTAACACACGGTCTCGAACATGTTCCAAACATTACAAGACAAAGAAAACAACTAGAACATTCTACAAGCATATAAAATAAGGAACCTAAAACTAATTAATTATATTAAATGGACTATAGTGTCACCACATTGCCTCCGCGCCCCTAGACCTGAAGAGGTCGTCGCAAAAATCTATATGAAAAAAATAATATCCGAGACAAAACGGTGATCTAGATCAAACATCTTATGAAGTGTAAGAGTTTCTAATAATTAACGAGAAGATATTCATGATCTGTGGGGTTTAAAAGATAAATTAATTATCGGAGATGCATGAAAACTCCTATGAGTTTTAAAAGTCAATTATTAGAAGATAGAAAACTGGAATACGAAGGTGAATTATCGTAGCCAATTTGTAAAGAGATGGGAGCAAAATGGAATACGAATAGAGTTTTCGAAACCAAATTGTGAGATGAGAGAAAAATGGAATACGAATGGAGTTTTCGAAACCAAATTGTGGAGATGGTAGCAAAATGGAATACGAATAGAGTTTTCGAAACCAAATTGTGGAGATGAGATCAAAATGGAATACGAATGGAGTTTTCGAAACCATTTTGAAAAGATACAAAAAATCAATCAACTCGGCGACGATCAGCAAACAAGAATAGGAGAGAGACCCTGGGCATCACAAGCGCAATATATTTTTCCATTGCAATAGGAAAAAAAAAGAAAAAAAATTTAATCTAATGAAAAAAGAACACAACGAAGAATATTACAGAACAAAAGGAGTTGGACGTTGTGCCTGGCGTCCATATCGTGTACGATACACGACATCAAGTTGAACCTATGAGGAGTCTTAGGTATCATAATAGGTGGAGATGCAAGCCTATAACCAAGAGTGGAAGGCATTAACCATTCTACATGAGAACGAAATTCAGAGAGAGGCAAGATTGGTTGAGGAACATGAACAACAGTATCAGAAGAGATTAAAATAGAAGCCATCTTATCAAGAAAAAATTATTCTAAACTTATAAGAAAAATATTTAATTTAAATTAAGGAGGAAAGCATTAAATATATGGAAATTAAATTCTACCTATATAGTGCATAAACAAAATTTAATTCAATTTGAAAAGGTAATTATTGAATCTTCAATTTTAAGAATGAACGTCGCAGCGTAACTATAGTTAGATAGGTTTTAGGAAAGAACGCTAATTTGAGGTATCAGGTAGGTATACCATAAGATAGTCTAGCTAAACAATAAAAAATTGAACGATGCAAAATGAAAAAATAGTGATTTTAATTAAATACAATTAAATTTACTAAGCAGTTATGAATTAACAAGAGAAAGAATCGACACAAATATCCCAGGCAACAAAATGACCTTCCCGGGATATCCCCGCGATGTTCCCTTCCGATGTCCCGGTGATGTTCCCAGGGGATATCGCGAGAATGTCCGTTTTTGTACTTTTTTGGGGATATCCCCAGGGAATGTTCCGGGAACATCGTTAGGGGATGTTTATTCCCTACCGATATTCCGGGAACATTCCCAGGGGATGTTCCCAAAAAAGTACATAAACGGACATTTTCGCGATATCCCCTGGTGACATTTTGCGAACATCGGTAGGAAATATCGCGGGGATATTGCGGGAATGTTATTTTACAATTGCTCATAATAAAAATATATGCTAGTATAACTTCATTATTGCTAATGATTAGGAGTACATACGTGCTGGTACTTATTGCATCTCTTGTATCGGAGTGTATCTTTTCTGTAGCTATTGGAGTTTTGATGAGTAGATATGGTTTGCGCATTGGGAAATAGAAGACTGAAGATTTATTGGAAGGATAAACAAAAGAATGCTGGCGACAGTCGGAATTTTTTAACACAACTGTCACTAACATTCAATTTAGCATATCCTTCACTGTGTATTCACCGCAGTTAACTCCATCATCCATTTAAAGTATACGACCAGCAAGCAGATAACAACATCTTATTCTTTTACAGCTTCATTTCAAAATATTTATAACACTAATCAGATGGAATTTTCAGCAATACTATCATACATAGGAACATTTTTTACCATTCGATAAGCAAGTATATACTAGTACCTATCTAATACTCAGTAGCTAATAGTTCTTTATAGGTAGGTTCTAGGTAGGTAGATATCTGTTGGGTAATGAGGTAAGCTCAGAACTACTACCTATGGCTACCTACCAAGTCTCGCTATAGAAGAACTATCAATTATTCCTATTTATGTAAATAATATTAAGTCATATTACCTAGGTAAAATTTTCATGTTTTAGGGGAACGTCACAGTTCTCGGACACTCATAGTACCCGGACAGTGACCGTTAAAATAAGCCATGTGACCGAATTTTCTGAAAAATTCCCAAACACCCACTTTCCGAGTACTGCGAGAGTACCTAAATCATTTTCCCGAGTAGCTACTGTGATTTTCTCCACCTCTAAGTGATATCTGATATTTCTATTTATACGATTTGTTTGATCCGAAGAAATAAATAATTGTGTAACAAGTGCACTGGCAATTATATAAAAGACTACTTACTAACCTAGGTACCCGGCCTCGACCGAATGTTTTGAGAATTTGATAGCAAGATTGTAGGTACACCGTACACACAATATGTAGCTAGTTCATTACATACGTATAGGGTAAATTGTGAATTATCGGTCAGTTTCACATCTTCGGTCATATAAGAAAAAGAATATTGTACTTAGGTAAATTGTTATATTTTATTTTAATTGGTATCCACGATACCTACCTGTAGGTGGCTACCTATCATGGATACCAATTGAAATAAAAATTAAATAATTGTAATATCGTTTTTCTTATATGTATGGCCGAAGATGTGAAACTGACCGATAATTCGTAATTTACCCTACTAAATATAGCTATGTATTGTAAGATACTGAGAATTGCCTAGGTACCTACCTATTTACTACCTACTAATTGCTACAGTGAAGTTAATAACTAACTAAGTAGGTAGGTAGGTAGCTAACTAAAGTTGAAAAGTAAATAAATAAATACCTAACGATGAGATGTACGGTAAATAAATAAGTTGGTGCTAAACCGCTACAGAGAAGTAAATTAACAACTAGGTATGCTGCAAAAGAGTAAATAGCTAACTAACTACATATATCTATAATCTACCTAGGGCTAGCCGCTATAAAATGAATGGGTAGCGAAAATGAGAGCTGATTATCAAAATATTTAAAGAAACTATAGTTATAGGTAGGTATAATACTGTTAAATAAATAGGTAGCTAGCAGAAATTGGCTGAAAAAACTAGGTAGGTATAACACTGATCGTTAGGTCGCTATAGCAGAAATGAGTTTAAAAATGTAAGTAGGTAGCTAGCTAGCAGAAATGAGTTGAAAAAAAACTAGGTAGGTATAACGCATGCACTAGGTAGCTAGCAGAATTAAGCTAAAAAAATTAGGTACCTAGGTGTAACACTGGTAAATAAATAACTAACAGAGAAGAAATTTAATAAGCTAAATTTAAAGATATTAATGAATAGGTAGGTAATTATTGATTCATCAAACTTGGTTGGTAGTAGAGTATTCGATCACTCCGGGGTCACCAATAAAGTGAGTTTTTAGTTATAGGTACCAACCAAGGTTAGTGAAACACACACAAATAGTTTAGTAATTAAATATTGAAATGATGGCTACCTATATAAGAAAATACAATACACAATAATATGTAAATGATAAATAAACCTTAATGTAAATGTTATATCCTAATATAAATTATGAACTAGGTAACTTGATATGATTTAATTGCGGGCTGGCAATGCTTTGGAGGTAGGTAGGGTAGCCAGTAAATTGTAGGCTAGGCTGAGTAGGACTGTAGGTGAGAAGGTAGGTTCCAGACTAAAACCTGTAATATAAATTTACTATTGCAAATCCGACTAACTGAATCAATGACACGTTCTTATACAATATTCTGTAACAAATTTAATTAATGGTATTGGATAACTTACCCTAATAAGGGAATATAATTGCTAGGTTGGATTGCTTGAGTTTGATGGAACAGCACGCGCACAGTAGCGACATGGCTCTATGAAATTATGAAAGTTAAAGAGGGAGTTACAAAGAATACAAGACTTTTATACTCTAAGCGCAATTGAATACCTGGCAACTCTCGTATGCCAGTTACTCTTAATTATTTTATCATTTACTTAATATATAAAATGAAACTTTAAGCCCAAACTATTACAAAACAAAACAAATACATTGAGGAAAATATATAAATAATAAAAACTAATCAAAACCTACTAATACTAGAAACAGATAATTCATTTTAACACACGGTCTCGAACATGTTCCAAACATTACAAGACAAAGAAAACAACTAGAACATTCTACAAGCATATAAAATAAGGAACCTAAAACTAATTAATTATATTAAATGGACTATAGTGTCACCACACAAGTGTGATAATTAGGCATCAAAATCTATATAATTCGAGCAAATCGCATACGCTCTATGAACAAGACAAGTAATCAAATTAACCTTATAAGATGTCGGTATGAAAGAATCAAATCTTAATCCCAATCCAGTGAATGTCTTTTTACGATAAACTCTAGTAGAGAAACTATTATTTATACGATTAATGTCATCATCTAAAAAATTTAGGGAGTTGTTTTTCTCAATCTCCGAAGTGATTTTAATATTAGAATGTTTAGAGTTTAAATAATTATAAAAAAGATTAATATGGGATTGGTCAGAAACAATAGGAAAATATCATCTATATATCTACGATAAAATTTAGGTTCAAATTCAATTGGGTAATCATCTAACCATCGTTGTTCATGAAAACATAAAAAGACATTCGCAAGAGTGGGACCAAGAGGATTTCCCATACCTACATCATCAAATTGGGAAAATAACTTACCATTGAAAAGGAAGAGGACATTTTTAACAGCGAGCTCTAGTAACTGCTTGAAGAAATAGGCAGACAAACTGGGAGACACCATTGGGTCCGAGTAGAGAAAAGTGGTAGCAATTTCGATGGTTCCATCCAAAGGTATATTAGTGAACAAAGATTTGATGTCGAAGCTTGCCATGCATAATGAATTTGAATTCTTGATTTTAGTGATTTCTTGAATAAAAGAGAATGAATCCTGAACTGTATATTGATTGGTGGTGATGGGTTTAAGTAAAGGTAGGAGAAATTTTTCAATTTTGTATCCCGAAGTTCCAATAGACGAAAGAATAGGTCGCATTGGTGCCCCAATTTTATGTACTTTTGGTAATCCATAGAGAACTCCTGGTTTTGACCAAGAAAAGTGCAAATAATCGTATTGTTCATCGTTTATTACTTTCTTTTTCTTTAATTTAGTAGAGAGTCTATTAATTATGTCTTCTTGATTGATTATTTCTTTTAACCAATCTTCCTGTACAATTTTGAATTTTGATCGATCTTCTAAAATCTCATGCATCTTCTTGTTGTAGTCCGTTTTATTCAAAATTACTAAACCATTACATTTGTCTGGTTTCAAAATTATATTGCTCTGATCCCGTCTTAAATTTTGTAGCATTTCATAGAATTGAACCTTTCAGTTCAATTCGTAACCATTCTTTCGATTTTAATCATCCAATTAAAGAAGAATATTTCAAAATTTTGCAAACTACTAACCAGTGTACGATATTCGTACATTAGAATCTATATATATATATATTCATAAACAGTCTCCTACGCTTAATGAACAAGCAAGTTCTTTCAATTTAACTATTTGGTGTTAATAACTTATTATTTTTCTTTTTCTTTATTTTAAATTTTATTTATATTAACTATTTAGGTGACTTTACATATAAATTCACTCACCTCCGGTCTGACTCAAGAAAAAACTGAAGGAAACAAAAATCGAAAATATGGATGTCTTTTGCTTCATTTTGATGTAGGGAATATTTTACCAGTGGTAGCAGTATAGCAGAAACTAAATAGAACTAACACACTGGTACTCTGTGCAGTGTCTTATATAGTAGGTACCTACCTACTCTATAAATAGAGTATCCAATTGGAGGTCATATCGATTAAATTACTTTACTGAGTTCTAAGAAATACACAAGAATCCATTCATGCCTAACCACTCGGTAACAGATCTAATTACAATAAAGTGCCAAAAATGATTACCATCACGTAAAAAGTCTTTGATAACTAATCAATGGAGCCATTGTATTAAATGATACTTCGCGGTCAAGAAGGTTATTAAAATATCAATGTTGAAGTTTCTTATAGGTTACCTGCTTTATGTTGCTTGCTGATTTGACAGACATTGCATTAAGAACAAGATTACAAATAAATAAATGACAACCGCAACATTACCTTCCATAATTTGAGAAGAAAATTATAGGAGAGATTTGGTTACAGACAATGAAAAAGCTGGAAACCAAAAAGTACCTTTAACGTTGATAGCCTAATAACCATATAGATATTACATTCTGAAAAAAGTCAAGCATTTAAATTGCATTTCAAAGAAATGAAACTGAAGTTCTGAAAAATGAAATTCGATTTCAATGAAATGAAGTTCGATTTTAAGGAAATATAATTTCAAGTAAATTCAATTTCAATGAAATTCAATTTTAATGAAATTCAATTTCAAATAAATTCAATTTCAAAGAAATTCAATCTCAAAGAAATTCAAATTCAAAGAAATTCAATTTAACTTTACAACTGACTATTTATCCATTTAACCCTAATTTATCAGCAGTACAACTGACTATCTATCCATTTAACCCTAATTTATCAGCAGTACAACTGACTATTTATCCATTTAACCCTAATTTATCAGCGGTACAACTGACTATTTATCCATTTAACCCTAATTTATCAGCGGTACAACTGACTATTTATCCATTTAACCCTAATTTATCAGCAGTACAACTGACTATTTATCCATTTAACCCTAATTTATCAGCGGTACAACTGACTATTTATCCATTTAACCCTAATTTATCAGCGGTACAACTGACTATTTATCCATTTAACCCTAATTTATCAGCAGTACAAGTGTACAACTGACTATTTATCCATTTAACCCTAATTTATCAGCGGTACAACTGACTATTTATCCATTTAACCCTAATTTATCAGCGGTACAACTGACTATTTATCCATTTAACCCTAATTTATCAGCGGTACAACTGACTATTTATCCATTTAACCCTAATTTATCAGCGGTACAACTGACTATTTATCCATTTAACCCTAATTTATCAGCGGTACAACTGACTATTTATCCATTTAACCCTAATTTATCAAGTGTTTCATCATATTAATTACATAATTTCTAGAATATATAACGAGTCCTACTAATGTACCTATGTTTATTATTAGTTAATATTACAAAATGAAGTAAGAAAAAAGTTGCACTGCTAATCTTTACATCATTATATTGTATTTAATGAACAAGTTGAGTATGAAATTACATCCTATTCATATCTCCATGACTCTTTGCTAAATAAAGAGACTAAACAGAGAGTTGTCTGTTCGCCATTTAAAGTTATGCATCCTTAAGTAACACTGCCCAAGAGTGTGGTTTGGGGCTACCAATAAACAAGCAAATTGAAATCTGCACCTAGAATATATCTGACTTCTTCTTTTTCTTGTTCTTTTTACTATATCTTCCTATAACAATTAGTATATATCTTCCTATAGCAATTAATATGATGCAATTAATCAAAAATGACCATTAAATAAATAAAATAATTTTTTCTTATTAATGATTATTATCATTTTTTAAAACGTATCAAAAGTCGTGCGTGGAAAATTGCTACTGTGGAAAAATTGCCACTGGAAAAATTGCAACTGTGGGAAAATTGAAACTGTGAGAAAATTGCAACTGTTGTGAAAATTACAACTGTGGGAAAATTATTGGGAAAATGGCAACTGTGGGAAAATTACAACTGTGGGAAAATTGCCATTGGGAAAATTGCAACTGTGGGAAAATTGCAACTGTTGGAAAATTACAACTGTGGGAAAATTATTGGGAAAATAGCAACTGTGGGAAAATTACAACTGTGGGAAAATTGCCACTGGGAAAATTGCAACTGTGGGAAAATTGCAACTGTTGGAAAATTACAACTGTGGGAAAATTATTGGGAAAATTGCAACTGTGGGAAAATTACAACTGTGGGAAAATTGCCACTGGGAAAATTGCAACTGTGGGAAAATTACCACTGGGAAAATTGCAACTGTGGGAAAATTACAACTGTTGGAAAATTAAAACTGTGTGGAAATTGCCACTGGAAAAATTGCTACTGAGGGAAAATTACAACTGTGAGAAAATTGCCATTGGGAAAATTGCAACTGTGGGAAAATTGTCACTGCTGGAAAATTACAACTGTGGGAAAATTGCCATTGGGAAAATTGCAACTGTGGGAAAATTGCCATTGGGAAAATTACAACTGTGGGAAAATTGTCACTGCTAGAAAATTACAACTGTGTGAAATTTGCCACTCGAAAAATGGTCACTGAAGAAACTGCCTCTATATACTATATTAACATTCAGACCAATTAAAAAATTGTTTATAGACTCTATACAAACAAAATATCAAACTGAGTTCAAAATTATTTGAATTTTATGTAAATAAGTATTCAAACTGCTTTCATCGCTGTTGACAAGTTTAAATTACTCTCATAGATAAAATTAATTAAAAAAAAGCTATTCAACACCTGAACGACCCTATTTGAAATAATTATGCATAATTTACATGCTAATTGACTTAAGTTGCTTCCTTTTTCTATGACGCATTTGTTTATCGCATAACATCAATGAGATACAACATGTTCTGTTCTATTAACTTTTTTATCATTTATCATCATGCACAATTTGCGAAACTATCGCAACAGGAATATTAACGTTACACTATACTATATGGATCTCATAAAAGACACCCAAATTCAATTGCTTGTATTTATCATTCTGGCAAATGACGTTAGATTAGTAACATTTTTCTTCTATCAGCTCTGTGTTGAACAACAGTTGTAAAATGGTAAGTTGAACAATTTATCCAGACAAAATTTCTACAAAAGATAAAAAATATCTTTATTATTTTGTGAAGCTTATTTCTTCCTTTTTTATGAATCATTTATCATTTATAATAATATTGTTATGATAAAATATTAAACAATAATATTAAGCTTTTGCATAATTTTTACCTGGATAATGGTTCTGTGCAACCTACATTTTTACCATTGTTTTTCAACACAACGTAAGAGAAAAAACATTACCAATTTTATGTCATTTGTTAGAGTGATAAAAAAAATCTGATCATAAATAATGAAAAAAATATTTATTGATTTTTTTTTGTAATTTATACTGAATACACGACTAAACATTATAAAGATACTTCGTAAATTTAGATGCACTCATGAATGAGAGAAAATAACTGGACAGCAAACTATAGTAGAGTTGAAAACCTCAAAATGATTTAAACTCTTAGGGGAACAATTGTAAACATAAAGACATTATTAATTGCGTATATCAACACACTCACACACACCGACGAAAGAATTCACTGAGATCGTATAACTTGTCAAAATTCGATATACTCATAACTAATTGTAAATAATTATTCTATATTAAATTCTGGTACGAATGATTTTTGTTACTTTCGAAAATATAAATTCAGTATGAATTTATATAAATGCAATGGCAGTTTTTCTCAGTGTAAATTTTCCGGGTAGCAATCTTCCCAGTGGCAATCTTCACAGTGGCAATTTTACAAGTGGCCATCTTCACAGTGGCAATTTTACCAGTGGCCATCTTCACAGTGGCAATTTTCCCAGTGGCAATTTTCCTAGCACCATCAACAGTTAACAGTTGAAAATTACTCAATTACTCAGTTTACTCAAAATACTCTGCTCTATGAGTCTATGAGAGGAAATCGCGGAGATTGAGGTCAAATTTAATAACACGATATGTATTTTAAAGGTCCCCTCCAGGCAAAGTTTTTATTGCTTTAATCAATGAGGCTAATGTTTCTTATCATTTTTCTGCAAACCCAATCAAATATGATATCATATTTTTGATATCATATGCATTTACAGATTTCTATAATCAAAACTCTACAATTTACCTATTTTACTTCCGACTTGCTAATTTTCAGTCTGAAGAAAAAGAATGTACACCATTTGCTTTGATTTTTAACTATGTAAGTATTAGGTATAATAAATCCATTTAATATTCATGTAAAGGTAGGTATAAAATTATTATAGAAACGTTTGTATACTTTAGGAAACAATTTATATCTTAAACAAGGTCCGAAAACGCAAAGTTTGTTTATAAAATTAAAATTTGAAATCAAAACAAAGAGTTTCAGCGTCAGGTTAGTGATTCGTACAATTTTTTCACACTGAGTATTAAAAACATTAAAAGCAAATAATAAAATATGTTCTGAACCGAATTGTATGCGGTTTGCAGAATAATGGTCGCAGATCTTAGTTCTATAATATTATGTAAGAAACCCATTTTTTCCCCGGATCCTGGAGAGGATTTTTAATGGTACCTACAATACAACTCCTCTATAATGAACTTCAACTATGTAGTTCACTCTAGATTCTAGAGAATTTAGTTCACTGTAAAGGGTATAAGCAGGATACAGTACCTAACATAGGGTATGGTAATCAGCTGATCGAATCTAGTTTGACGTGACCACCGGGTGACTGGAAATGGTATTACTCTGGCCACACTTTGAAACATGGGAAAACCTACTTAAACTTTGTCACTTCCATATTTATTTATTTTTCTTATCAATTATTAACTAGGTATGGGTTAAATTGTATTTCCATTATTTTTTTCATTAATTGTTATTCATAGGAACTACAATTTAGCATTTGTGTTGTTGGAATGTGTTGTTGTGGTGACGTCGTATTTTTGTGTCTTCTACTAGGTACTATACCCGTTTAGAGTAACATACGGGAACAAAATGCGAACGCCACGTGAGACTCACAGGAGGTTTCTCCTGTGGATCACGTTTTACAAAATATTTCTATTTCTCTTAGGATTTTTGATAATTTGACACTAACAGTAAATTGAAAAAGCTATTTTAAGACGATTATCACGAATACATTTTTTAGAACAGAAGCTTCTATTTAGAGATATTAGCGTGGGAACAAAATGTGAACACCACGTGCGACACACAGTAGTAGGTTTTTTGTGTTGGTTATGTTTTACTACCTAAATCTATTCACCGAAATATTTAAAATTTCTATGTACTTCTATTTTGTAAATTTTCTACATCTATTTTTAATAAAAATGAACTCAATAACGAAAATTAAAAATTTATCGTGTGAAAGAAGAAAACAAACTGCAGATTAGATTTAAATAGGTACCTACCTAGCTAAAGAAATTTTATAATTTTAGACTATTGTAAACAGTACGTGGTCGCAACCTGTGTGTCACACTTTTCTAATTTGAGTGTGATCAGGGGCGTATCTAGGATTCGGTCAAGGGGGGGGCATTTTTCAAATTTTTTAATGCTTCTGAAAAAAATCTACGGATAATTCCTCAGACTGGTCAGTTATTTGATTATTTCAATTGCTTTGAACATGCTTACAAATTGCGAAATGGTAGGACTTCATTATGTTCATAAAGTATAAAGAATGGATTTTATTCTATTAATATTAGCATTTTTCTTAAACCTTAAAAATGTTTTTGAATTTGAGAAGAAGTGCATCGTCCTGTACTCTGTAGTTTGCCAAAACACCTTCTTCTTCAGCAGTATGTCGAAATTTCATGCTTCACTCCATGACAAGTAGAAGGGCGGCTAAATCTTACCACCTGAAAAAGTTCACAAGAGTTCGTGGTCTATCTATCCACAAGAAAAGCAAATGATAACAAAACCAAAAAGAACAGAAACAATGGTTCCGGAGGTGAAGAGTTTCTATGAAGAACCCCCAGTTTCTCATCAGATTTCACCAACCATAAGGCCCCCTTCACACTTGCGTTTCTCAACGCCGCGTTAGAAAAAATGCTCATGGCAAAAAGTTTAGCTGCAATAAATTTTAACGGAGCCATTCACACTTGCGTTAGAAAGAAGGCAGCAATTTTTCTAACGCAAGTGTGAAGGGCTCCGTTAAAATTAATTGCGGCTAAACTTTATGCCATGAGCAGTATTTCTAACGCGGCGTTGAGAAACGCAAGTGTGAAGGGAGCCTAACTCCGTTGTGGAGGATCGTCAGGTACACAAATGAAAATCCCTGAAATATCAACGGAATAAATGATAGGTATGATGCTAAGGTAATATCTGTGTTGCCATTATTAATTGAATGAATATAATCTTTAAGGCATTCCTTGATGATGATGGCAACTTGTCATCAGTTAATGGTGTTTCATATCTCAGATTGCTACAGTACATTATTTGGTGCTAGTTTGCTATGCGATCTGATCATCATTTACTGGTTTGGCATGCGATCTATTTGGAATTTATTAACAAATATAAAAGATACAAACAGGTATACGAGATACCAAATATACATAGAGTATTTTATTTAATGGTATGATTATATATACCATTTACAAATGAAAAGCCTTATGGAAATACTTCAAGAAAATATCATTATATAAACTACATCCTACCAAACTTATATGAATATAAAGTAAAATAGGCGATTAATATATGTTTTTTTTTTACTTTTAATGCATTGTGACAATATCATCTCGTCTATATTGTTTGTTTTAAATCACAGTTACTTAAAAGAAAAATTATCATAATTATTAAAATAAAAATACTAATGCATTATCAGATCACACTAACCTCACAGATCGCATACCAAACTAGCACCCTTTATTTGGCCCATACTGTACCATTCTGCAACTCGTTCTTCACTTTGGTGGATGTAAGACGGTGCTCCACTACATTGAACAAATGCAGTTCTAGAATTTCTCATTGAAAAGGTTAGAGGTCGATTCATTAGCAGAAGAACGGAAAATTCCTGGCCAGCATGCACACAATCAATATCTCAACCCTTTGGATTTTCACTTCTTGGCTGCCGCACAAACTGGAGTTTATATATGAAAGAGAATATTCCATTGTGTCTCTTATACAAAGTTTTTAAAGTTTCGCTGAAAGGTATAACCCGGAGACCCCTAAGAAATTTGAAAGAATGCATCGAAGTTTGCTTCGTTCTGTCTTCAGGCTGGAGGAGGTCATTTTCAACAAGTTCTGTAGGGCCACAGGAGATGTGGTACATATGATATAGCCATATATATAGGACTTTGAATGTTTACTAATAATACTTTCTTTTCCGTCAAAGTGGTGTATCTATGATGATAATTGATGCATTAGAAGTGCTTCTAATTCGCAATTTAAAAATGTCGTTTCTGATGGAACACAGTGTGTCAGTGCATGTATTGTATAGTCCATAAGCTGTATATCAAGTCCAATAGACTGATAGTTATTAACTTAATCACAATATTCAATCATTGGTTGCAGCAAAAATAATCAAAACACATTGAGCACATTGTATAAGAGACTCATTGGGATCTGTTTTTTTATATATAAACTTATAAACTCGAGTTTGTGCAGCAGCCCATATGCAAAAGTCCAAAGAGTTGAGATCTGGACCGTGTGCTGACCAGGAATTTTATTTCCGTACTTCTGCTAATCATTCCACCTCGAAACTTTTCCTTAAATTCTAGAGCTGCATTTGTGCAATGTGGTGTTGCATCCACCAAAGTGAAGAAGTTGCAGGCTGGGCCAAATAATGTGCTGGAGCAATCAGAGTTTTGAAAACCATTAACTGGTAACAAGTTGACATATTCATTAAGGAATGCTTGAACAATTGGAACCATTCCATTAATAATTGCAATGAAGATCATTACCTTAGCATCATACCTATCACTTGTTTTCCAAATATTTCGCGGATTTTAATTCGTATTTTTTCGATGTGTTTTTGATGGAGGCAAATTAACTTCTCGTCTGTCCAAACGGCAATCCACTTACAAACCGCTATTTATGTGGTTTTCGTTAATGGTCGAACTGAGGTTCAATGATAAAAACGGAAACTAAATGAATGTATGACGATCTTCCACCACGTGGTTTTGGTGTGGATGAAATCTGCTGAAAAGCTTTTCTGAAAAAAAACCAGTCCATGGTTTCTTCAAAGAAGCTGTTCACCTCCTGAATCGCAGTTTGTGTTTTTTTTTTTGTATTGTTTTCATTTGTTTTTTCTTGTGAATAGAACCAGTTTCATTGAATAGACCACGAACTCTTGTGAACTTTTTCAAGTTGTAAGATTTAGCCACCCTTCCTTTTATCTTGGGAAAGCATGAATTTTCGGCGTACTGTTGAAGAAGAAGGTGTTTTGGCAAACTACAAAGTACAAGACGATGCATTTTTTCTCAAATTCAAAAACATTTTAAAATTGAAAAACAATGCTAATATTAATAGGGTGATAGAAATCCACTCTCTATGGACAAAATGGCTTATACATAACACGACTTGAAGCAATTTAATTTCTCCCATTTCGCAATTTATAAATGACGATTTTGATAGAATACAGTGTTCAAGCATGTCAAAAGCAATTAAAAATAATCAAATAATTGACATTTCTTCAATTTGGAGGATTAATCAATATATTTTTATTAATCCGTAGATTTATTTTTAAAAGTTCAGACCTCAAGGGGGGGGGGGGGGGGCATCTGCCCCAAATGCCCCCCCCCTTGTATACGCGCCTGAGTGTGATTAGCGTATTCTAACAGTATTCTCAAGGTATAATATTAAAATGCACTATCCAAGATATATAAATCAACACTTGAACTCTATGCAAATGAATAAATTACTCATTTACTACTCATGTGAACTGTAAGTTTTAATTGATATCACCAAATTAACACAAATAAATTGAATGTAATCTAAACTAATTTACCAAGATATTATCCTTGAACTAAAAAGTTACTTTTATACTGTATAAGACACATAAATCCATTTTTTTTTTGCAATATAGTGTAAAAACCGTTTGCGGACGCACTGTCCATTTCATCAATCAATGCCAAATATTAAAAGTGTTATTCATGTAAAAAAAAAAAAATGATAAGATAGCTTCTGCTCATGCAATTTCGTACGATTATGTTTTTCCCCCAGCTACAATATTTCCTCAACATTATTTAGTTACATGAAGACAAGTAGCAACTCATTAATTCATACTATAAATTGAATTATATATCTTGTATAGTGCATTTTAATATTATACCATGAGAATACTGTTAGAATACGCTAATCACACTCAAATTAGAAAAGTGTGACTCACAGGTGGTGACCACGTACGGTTCACATGAGTAGTAAAGGAGTAGTTTATTCATTTGAATAGAGTTCAAGTGTTGATTTATATATCTTGGATAGTGCATTTTAATATTATATCATGAGAATACTGTTAGAATACGCTAATCACACTCAAATTAGAAAAGTGTGATCCACAGGTTGCGACCACGTACTGTTCACATTAGTCTAAAATTATAAAATTTCTTTGCTACCTATGTAAATCAGCTACCTAAATCAAATTTGCAGTTTGTTTTCTTCTTTCACACAATAAATTTCCAAATTGCGTTTTTGAGTTCATTATTATTAAAAATAGATGTAGGAATTTCAATAATAGATGTACCTAGAAATGTTAAAAATTTTAATGAATAGATTTAAGAAAACATGACCAACACAAAAAACCTTATGCGCGTCGCACGCGATTTTGTACCTACGGTAATATCTCTAAAACGAAGCTTCTGGGCCAAAAAATGTATTCCAGAAAAACGTCTTAAAATGGCTCTTTTAATCTATTGTTAGTGTCAAATTATCAAAAATCTAGAGAAAGATAGAAATATTCCGAAAAACGTGACCCATAGGAGAAACCTCACGTGGCGTTCACATTTTGTCCCCGTATACTTATGCCCGTTTATGTTCCTGTACCCTGGGTATGAGATATGAATAGAAAACTGGACTTTTCATGGTAGACTTTACAAAATATTGTCATTCTTTTTCAAACAATTTCATTGTATGGTTCATTACACATGACTTCATTATTTAAAAAGGAGTTGCACTGGTAGAACTCCTTTTTCATGAATTATAACTAATTTGCCATGCAGAGATTCATATAAAACCTACGAATATTTGTGGTAGACTAAACTAAATATGTTCAGAATAAAGGTAATTAAGTTCACTATACAGGGTTTTACTATACAGGTTGGATCACTGTACAGGAGTTCATTATAGAGGAATTCTACTGTATACCAATATACTTTATACTAACATTTCTTAACGTATCAACATTTAAAATCAATTTACACTTGAAAAATAATCAATTACACTCAATTTACTCGGATTACTCTTCTCGAAATTATGAAATACTCGTAGCAATTAAGTAATTGGATAAAACTATATATTTGTATCTATTATATGTTCTTTGTTGTTATTGTTTTACCATTAATTACGTATTTCGTTATAATGTCCAATAATTGAAAATTTACTATGTTCACTCGAATTACTCGTTTCTAACTTTCCGCAATTCAGTTAAAATTATACTCGATTTATTTAAAGTTGCGTTCCTGTGCTGAAGAACTCGAAGAACGTTCCTTCAAGGTACGAAGTA
Source organism: Caprella mutica (assembly GCA_947561585.1). Lineage (NCBI taxonomy): Eukaryota > Metazoa > Arthropoda > Malacostraca > Amphipoda > Caprellidae > Caprella > Caprella mutica. Next base: position 38,896 of record CANNZV010002239.1, read on the forward strand.
CGGTAACTCGGTTACCGTTCCCGTGCAACCACTTCAATGTGTACGATTCCGTAGTTTAGGAATTAATATCCCTAATTAATTAGGAAAATTGGCAAATTTGCTTTTCGGAAGTTCACTGATTGGATCATTGGATGGAGTAAAGGGGCCTTTACACGAGCACTGGTCAGTGCCACTATTCACCACACTTTTTTCACCACACTGCCCATCAAGCCAGTCTGTATTTGGTGCACAAAATCCCACTGACTTTCTCAAAATGCTGAAAAAATCCACCATAAATTTCCAGTATTTTTGCTGATCCTTTCCTTCAAGGTACGAAGTACGGTAACTCGGTTACCGTTCCCGTGCAACCACTTCAATGTGTACGATTCCGTAGTTTAGGAATTAATATCCCTAATTAATTAGGAAAATTGGCAAATTTGCTTTTCGGAAGTTCACTGATTGGATCATTGGATGGAGTAAAGGGGCCTTTACACGAGCACTGGTCAGTGCCACTATTCACCACACTTTTTTCACCACACTGCCCATCAAGCCAGTCTGTATTTGGTGCACAAAATCCCACTGACTTTCTCAAAATGCTGAAAAAATCCACCATAAATTTCCAGTATTTTTGCTGATCCACCAACATTTTTCCAATTTATCCACCGAAAATTAATGGTAACATAGAAATAAATAGCTAAAAATCCACCGACTTTGCCAGAATATTATATTCTAAGGTGAAAAAATTCCACCGACATGTCGGTGGAATTTACCACGAAATACAGACTGGCCATCAAGTAGCTCAACGCCTTTACACGAGCAGAATGTGCTTTGGTGGGCACTGACACTTTAGTATCGTGGTTAGCATCTAATATGCTATTAAACACTAACGCTGTTAGTGTTTAATCTTTATAATCTTAAGATTTTATTTTCCATAGGCATGGGTGCTCTTCCACTAGGCCAATGAAAGGGGTTGTTGATTGTCTGGCAATCGCTACTGACAGACCAGTCTGCAGAATATGTGAGATATTTGGGATATTCTCTCCGAACAATTTTGAATTAATTCCTATATTTACATTAATTTTGCTACGAACACTTCTGAATTAATCCCTATATTTACATTGATTTTGCTACGAACAGAATAAGAGATCTCTACGAACACTTTACCAGTTTCTGCAGACTGGCTGACAGACAGTGGCACTTTGTGGTGAGCGTTCGCTCTCAGAGCGATAGCTTGGTCACCACCAAGTTTTGCCAAAAAGGGTGGGGCAAGTAGCAAAGTGGGCGTGGCATAGAGCAGTGTCACCACAAAGTGGCACTGAGCACTTACCGTGTAAAGGCCCCTTAAGACGGAGCTGAATAAACTTCAAAGAAGTGAAGACGAAGTATGGAGGAAAATTTTAGGTGCACCAGGATATGCCCCTCTGGTTGCAATGCGAGGTGATATGGGAGCTGCAACAATCATGGCTTGAGACCTCAAAAGTAAATTGAAGTATGTCAGTGCAACATATCTATAAGTGTGAAAATGAAATCTTGCAGAAGGTGCTAGAAATTGTTGTTGAGGGAAGGTATTCATTTGGAAGGAAGCTACTTGTATATAAAGATTATATTAATTTAAATCAATTATATCCCATGTTTTATAGTGTGGCTAGAAAGTCGCCAGTTTAGTGAGAAAATGGATCCAGGTCGCCACATTTAAGATACTTTAAAGGAGAAATTTGTCTTCATAGTGAAGATTTTACAATTGGAAACATCCTTATGCTTCATGCCTGATGCATGTGTATCTCTTGAGACTATATTAGAAGTGATTTACTTGTTATTTCCAGGTTTTCCAACTTATTTAACCCCTCAAAAGTCGCCAATATACTGGCGACTTTGTCCATACTTTAAAACATAGATTATATCCGAGTTGAAAAATATGAGTGAAGGTGATGTGAATAGGAAAGTTGATGATTGGTTGCAAAGGGAATGGAGACAAGAGCTTGAGCAAAAAAGTACCCTATATATTTATTGGGAAGGTAAGTAAAAGATCGATCAGAAGTATTCTATGACAATACTTATGAGTCAAACCTACTTTTTAAAGCTAGATCAAATAGCCTGAAATTAAACTGGAGGAACAGATTTGAGGGGGGAGAAGTCAAGTGCCAGCTTTGTGATGCTGAAAGTAAAAGACAGTGAAAGTGAACTGGAGAGTGGAGACTTTAGAACATTTCATCTCAGAATGTCCAAGACTATTAGGAATTAGAGAAGAATTTGAAGTGTTAAGAAGATGTTGGGATTTGACTTTTGAGGATGGTGTATGTATAAGGAAATTGAAAAGATACCTAAAGAAAATTTTGATGGAGAGAAATGAAATTATAAAAATGATAATGGATGTCAGGTGAGGAGCTATGCTAAGTTGATAGGGAAAGTTAGCTGTTAGTTAGGTATGTTGATAGAGAAAGTTAGGTATGTACTATGTTGATGGAGATAGTTAGGTATGTTGATTGGGAAAGTTCCAGACTGTATTTCGTGGTAAATTCCAGTTTATTCCACCGACTTGTCGGTGGAATTTTTTCCCTTTGAAAATAATATTCTGGCAAAGTCGGTGGATTTTTAGCTATTTATTTATTCCTATGTTACCATTAATTTTTGGTGGAAAAATGAGCAAAATGTTGGTGGATCAGCCAAATTACTGGGAATTTATGGTGGATTTTCTTCAGCTTTTTGAAAAAGTCAGTGGAATTTTGACAGTCTGCAGAATGTGTCTCTTCTCCCGCAGATACTTTAATTTGAGAGAGAGCTACTCTCTGACTCTCAGCAGCAGATTCAGAATCTCCCGCAGCTAAATTAATGGTAACATAGGAATTAATTCAAAATCTCCCGCAGAGATCTCCAATTTCTAAAATTTCATTCAAAAACTCCCGCAGAGAGTCTTGGAAAAATGTTCCATATTCTGCAGACTGGGAATTTTGTGCACCAAATACAGACTGGGGAAAGTTGGGTATGTTGATAGAGAAAGTTAGGTATGTTAGGGTAGTGTGATTTTGCCAGATTATCACAGGGCTTACTTGAAAATAAATGCAATCTGGTTTCTGGTGTGTCACTGATGTGATGCCTATTATATTATATAGTATATATATATATATATATATATTGTGGTTTCTTTCTCTCTTTTAAATGGAAAGAGAGTATAAGATACCTTAGGCTGTTAAATTATTAATGGTGTATAGCTTGGTCAGATGTGCTGGGGTGGTCCATGAGTTGCATTTAATTATTTTTATGTCCTGTGTAGTAAGTAGATCTTTTTTAAATTTTAATATTTTTATGAGAAATAAAGTTTTTTTTTTATTCTAAGTGGAGGCTGGAGCATGTGAAGCAACGGTCTTGTCTTCTGAACTCTGACATGATCATTTGTTCAGACGATGTTATGATGAACTAGATAAATATATATGATTTTAATTATGTATGGTGACTTAGAATTTTTATGGAGTGCTAATATACATAGCTTTCCTCCTGACGATAAGTCATACAAAAAAAAAAAAGATATTAACAATAACTAATTTGGTTTGGTAGGTTTGAACCGTTTAATTAATTATCAATTAATCTCAAAACATGTATTATTATGTCAATTATAAATTTACAAATAAAAACAGGTGTTTCTCTCGCCTTTTTCGTTTGTTTGTTTACGTTTGTTACGTCACGGCTGCCAAGAGGCACAGCTCGACGTACCATCTACCGTGTCGTCGAGTTCCACGAACTTGACTAACGTTCTTCGTCACGGGAACGGTTGGTTCTCGTAGAACTGAGGGACGTCCTTCGAGTTCTTCAGCACGCACGGGAACGCACCATAAGATATGGAGAGGTGGGAAGGCCGGAGGGCAAGGTTTATAGACTATAACAGGTTAAACGAATGGGGAAAAAATTGCCATTGAGAAGACAATATTTTCTGTCTTCCTTCTTGAATTATTGAATATCTCTCAAACGGTAGATTAAACTTGCGCGTGAGTCAGAATAGAATTCTTTAGAATTTAATAATCTATCAAATGGTATAAAAAATATTTCAAAGAAATGGTTTTTACCACTGTTAAAAGAACAAAAACTAATTGCTATTCACTACGACAATAAGCAAAGGAAGGAACAATTTCTGTCTTTCTAAGTTTCTTCGTGAATATCTCTTAAACGGTAGATTAAACTAGGGCGTGAGTTAAACTAGAATTCTTTAGAATTTAATAATCTATCGAATGGTACAAAAAATATTTCAAAGAAATGGTTTTTACCACTGTTAAAAGAACAATGGGCACTGGTCAACATTTTCATCCGCTTTAATTACTGTAGCTAAATGCCTAAAATAAGAACAAACATAGTATTGTAATAACAAAATAAGAAATAAACAATTTAAAATGTCAGTTATTTGTAACATAGGTTTTAATCTAAAGATAAAGTTTTCATATAAAGAATTTGTAGACTCAGCGCTTAGTAACATTTCGTACTATTTCTATTAGTTTAACCTGTTATAGTCTACGAACCTTGGCCGGAGGGGTGCATATTATCTAATAAATATGCATACCTCCAGTCTGCAGATACTGGTAAAGTGTTCGTAGAGATCTCTTATTCTGTTTGTAGCAAAATTAATGTAAATAAAGGGATTAATTCAGAAGTGTTTGTAGCAAAATTAATGTAAATATAGGAATTAATTCTAAATTGTTCAGAGAGAATATCCCAAATATCTCCCATATTCTGCAGACTGGGGCCATACCTCTCTGCTAGACTGCTTCAGCATTTGGGGAAATTATGATGAGGGTGTTGAGCCAGTCTAGAGTGTCGTAGCACATGGCCCTACTCTGCTTTTTATACTGATACTCGAGAAGTGATCTGCGAGCCACTCTAGAAAACACCTTAGGCTAACAAATGAATTTTATTTTAGAGGCTAAATGCTGTGGATTATACAGTTCCCATTAATTTATTACTGTATTTTAAGATTTGTAAAACTCCAACAGGGTTATCAATCCATCAGAAAAGACCACTTTTTCCAGAGTGGTGTGGGAGATCTTCAGCTTGTTTAAAATAAATGAAAACAAAACAAAAGCCATGTATAAGAGTATGTCACTTAAAGCCAATTAATTGGCTTAGATTTGAAAGGGTCAAATCTCAGATATGTCTAATTGGCTTTAAATTTTGATTTAATTTCTATGTTCCCATGTTAATTTTTGCTTGAAATCTTCATAAAATGAGCCAAATTGGCTTGGCTCAGATTTTTTGTGAAATTTTGGCTCAAAAATTGGCTTACAATTTTCCAGCCTCTGAAACATGAAACAAAAGCTATGCTGTTTACATTAAAACGCTGTGAAATCAGAAACCCCCTCCTTAAAGATGAAAGATTCCTCTATCTCCTTTGTTCAGTTTGTTGAAACTTAAAAATATTTCCTCATGATTACCCGTGTAAATATTTCTCAATTCAAATATTTCTTATTCTAATCAAATATTTCTCTTTTCAAATCTATTTCCGGTACCAGACTAGAGACTAGGTACCAGCGTATCACCTTGGTATACCAGTCTGTATTTGGCCATGTTTTAAAGTATGGTCAAAGTCGCCAGTATATTGGTGACTTTTGAGTGGTAAAATAAGTTGAAAAACATGTAAATAACAGTAAATCAATCTCAAAATAGTCTCATGAGATACTCATGCATTAGGCATGACGTATAATGATGTTTTTAATGGTAAAATCTTCACCTGGAAGTCAAACTTCTCTCTTAAAGTATCTTAAATGTGGCGACCTGGATCCATTTTCTCTCTGCACTGGCGACTTTCCTGCTACACTTTGAAACATGGGTATTTGTTGCACAAAATTCCACTGACTTTTTCAAAAAGCTGTAAAAATGAAATCCACCATAAATTTCCAGTAATTTGGCTAATCCACCAACATTTTGTCATTTTCCAAATTTATCCACCGAAAATTAATGGTAACATAGGAATAAATAGCGAAAAATCCACCGACTTTGCCAGAATATTATATTCAAAGGGGAAAAAATTCCACCGACATGTCAGTGGAATTTACCATGAAATACAGACGGGTTGGTATAAATTGTATAATCCATGTTTTAAAGTATGCCAAGTAAAATAGTATGTCTCCAGTCTGAAGAATATGGGAGATATTTGGGATATTCTCTCCGAACAATTTTGAATTAATTCCTATATTTACATTAATTTTGCTACAAACAGAATAAAAGATCTCTATGAACACTTAACCAGTTTCTGCAGACTGGGTATGTCTCATAAACTCACCATTTGTCTCTCCAGCTCTCTCCAAAATTCAACAAATTCTCTCCAAAATGATCAAATATTCAAATTATCATTAATTCTCTCCAAAATATGAAAATAACATTGTAGCATAGGAGAAAACCAGTTTGTATTTAGTGCACTTAACTCCTCTGACTTTTTTAAAAATCTGAGAAATAGCTGCCAACATTTTTCATCAATTTGTCTAGTCCTCCAGCATTTTTCCAGTTTCTCCTCCAAAAATTAATGGTAATATAGGAATTAATAGCTAAATATCCTCCATGTTTCAGAAACTGGAAAATTGTAAGCCAATTTTAGAGGCAAAATTTCAAAATATTCTGAGCCAAGCCAATTTGGCTCATTTTTAGAAGATTTCAAGCCAAAATTAACATGGGAACATTCAACATAAGAATTAATTCAAAATTTTAAGCCAATTAGACATATCTGAGTTTTGACCTTTTTAAATCTAAGCCAATTAATTGGTTTTAACTGACATACTCTGTAACATGGAATATCCTCCGACATTGCAGGAATATTTTTATTTGAGAAATTGAATATCTCCTGAGATATCATTGGAATTTACCACCAAATACAATCTGGGGAGAAAAATAGATAAAACTCGCCATTTGCAATTGAACTTGCCACTCCGGAAAAAGTGGCCTTTTCTGATGGATTAATCTATCTGTTGGAGTTTAGCAAACCTTCAAATACAGTAATAAATTAATGGGAATTGTATAATCCGCAGCATTTAGCCTCTAGAATTCATCTGTTAGCCTAAGGTATTTTCTAGAGTGGAATTGAAGGGCTCAAAATAGGCACGGGGTAAAGACCTGAAAAGTGCCCTGAAATGACCTGAAAACATTTAAAACGCCTGCCATTTAAAAACTACTGCATGTATCGGTTACCAAACTTGATTTTTGTCAAGAAAGAGTCCTTGATAACATTTCCTGACAGTTTCGCTGAATTTTATCCACCAGTTTTTGAAAAATCATGCCCTGAACAGACTGTACCAGTTTTGGTACAAAAACAAAGAAAGGCTGAAAACGCCTATTACGTAAATACCACTGCATGTATCCATTATCTAACATGTTTTTGTCAAGAAGGAGTCTCTGGTAACATCTCCTGATAGTTTCTCTGAAATCTGTCAGCCAGTTTTGGAAATATCTTGCCCTGAACATACCGTATCAGTTTTGGCATTAAAAAAAAAGAGAGTAAGGCGTAGAGTGCGCTGTGACCACAGCAGCCGACTACCACTGAGCAATGTCTACGAGAGAACAATTTAGTTAGCTACATTAAAAACTAAACAATGTAGTTTCTAAACATTTTGACGAATGTTCCTTATATATATATTGAAACATTCTAAGAACATTTTATTCGCATGAAAGAAAGTCTAGGATACATAATTTGCATATTTTCAGAAAAATAGTTAGGTAGATTGAAATATAGGTAGAATAATGATTAAATAGCAAAATTTGTCATTGATTGTAGCCAACCTAGTTATAAATACATACTAGTTAAAAATACCTACTATTTAAAAATACCTACCCAGTAATAAATATAAATAACTAACCATATATAAATACCGTAACATACCTAGTTATAAATAGGCACGTATCTAGTTAGAAATAAAAATACCTACCTAGTTGTGAATACGTATCTAACTAGTAGTAAATACGTATCTAACTATTTATAAATACGTATCTAGTTAGAAATACCTACCTAGTTAGAAATACCTACCTAGTTAGAAATACCTACCTAGTTAGAAATACCTACCTAGTTAGAAATTCCTACCTAGTTAGAAATTCCTACCTAGTTAGAAATTCCTACCAAGTAAGAAATACCTACCAAGTAAGAAATACCTACCTAGTTAGAAATACTTACCTAGTTAGAAATACCTACCTAACTGTGGTAACTGTCTCTTTTGGAGGGTGAAAGAGGACATCTTTAGGTCTTCTTTGACAACTCTTCTCATTGTTCTGGGACTCACATTAGCTGTTTTGGCTAACAATCGTATTGACCTTTTCGGGTTCCTCCTGATCTTCTCTCGGGCACATTTTATCAGTTGTTTGGTGTGTTGTGAGCGTGGTCTACCACTTCTTGGAAGATCAGTCAAGTCTCCTCTCTCATTAAAACGCTTCACACACTTCCAAACAGTCGATCTCGCTATTGAGAGAGTCTTTGAAATTACGGAATCTGACTTCCCGGCACGGTGTAGAGCAATAATGGCTTCTCTTTTGTCTTGACATTTTTGAATTGACTAAATTTTTGTAAAAAATAACACTGCCACGTCATAATGTAGTGTCTCTACTATAGTTCAAACCCTATCACCTACTTAGGAACTTATTTTTAAGAATTATATTAATGTTTGAAAAATTGCTTCCAAACTTACGCCCCACCCTGTACATTTTTGTTCAAATAAAGTTTTTGTCAGGTGGGGCCTTTGAGGGTAAAGGTCAAAGTCAAGATGGTAACTGCCCTTTTTCGTTCAAAAAATTAAAATGATACAATTTTGTACACCTAGAAAGATTGCCTAGCCTATTCTGAACAAAAAACATGCTAAACTTTTTCTTCTAGGACTAATAATAAGAAAGTTATGAGCTTTCAAAAATGGTGATAACAAGACATTTTGCCTTTTTTTTCGAAAGTTCACAAGGTCATAACTTTTGACCTATAGAAGATACAGAGCTGAAATTCTCTAAACAGAGTTTCTTGGGCACAAGAACCTTTTGTACCAACTTTCATGCAAATCTGAGGGGGTGTGGGGTTAATTTTCGTATTTTTTGGTCCACTTGTCATGTAATGCTCCAGTAACTGTGTAAGCTTGTAAACTTGGTAACATAGGAATCAATTCATGATCTCCCACAGAGATGAGAGATCTCCAATTTCTAAAATTCAATAATACTCCCGCAAAGAGTCCTGGAAAAATAAAAATGTTCCATATTCTGCAGTCTGGGCTGTCTGGCCACACTGGAAAATATCTTAGGCTAACAGATGAATTTTAGAGGCCACTCTGGGATTTTTTTTTAAAAGGCCCCCTGCCAGAAGAAGCAAACCTTTTTTGAATAATTAAAAAAACATTTATCTTTATTTAGACAATGAACATTAAAAAATAAAAGATTAGCTTCTCTGCTCTACGACCATGGCTCCAAGTTTCCAACCATCGCCAATGGTAGTTGCCTCCAACTGACTGTGAGGTGCCTATAGCAGGTCACAGACTCACAGAGCAACACCCAAACTGCGGTCATCATACTTCTCCATAACCGACGTCAGGATACTGAATGCATTGCCCCTCTGAACTGCCAAACCAACACTCTGGTCTAGCCAAAAGGTCTCTCTCACATCATCAGTGACATCGGTAATGCGACGTCACCACCAAAATCTGACTCCATCAAAATGGGCTTAGACTCCACAACTCCAACTCCACAGCCTTTTTTCAAGAATTAGAGTCCTGCAACTCCTAGTGATAAGGCATTCTCAAAATAGCTTGAATTCAATTTTATCCAAACTAATTTTTTTCAGAGATGTAAAACTTTTGTTAGCTAATAGTAAGAAATGTTCCCTAATTTTGGCAATGGTGCTCAAACGCCAAGCTTTCTATGTCAAGAGTTGGAGAGACACGTTTCTACTAGTGTGGTTTCAGGTGAGAGTTTAACTCCTAATTAACAGTTTGTCCGTATTACTAAATCGGTGTTTGTTCCATGTTTCAGCAAATTCAGGTCAAAAGAATGGTATTTAATTCCACATACAATTACTCTTTCACTTTTTGCTGGTGTTAAATCTTCAAATAATTATGTTGCTTAGTTACTTTAGTCTGTGAATATTAAAGTTTTTTGCTAAAATTTTGGCCCAAAGAAAAGTATCACTTTAACCATACTGTTATGTATAGATAAACCAGTGTGTGAAGCTACCAAATGAATATTCAGTATTAATACTTAATAGCTAATATGGTTTTGCAAAATTACCCGATCAGAACATTTAGCTACGTGCAGTCAAATAAAAGTTTATTAAATTTTTCACATTATTCAATTCATATTTCCATAAGAAACTTAAATTGTTATGCTTGTTAAATATTTTGAAATTGGTCTGGTACATTAAGATGCATTCAGTAAGATAAGAAACTAATAGAGAATTTGACGCGTGAACACCGAACGGTGAATGTGGTGGAAAAACACGTTATAAAATAAATAGAGAACTTGACTGCTATGATTTCTTAGAATGACATTCCTCTGATTGTTACTGAATTATAGGTAGTCTTGAAAGATATTATCTTTATGATATTGAATATATAGTAGCTAGCTAGCTACATTTTAACATTGTGTTATCTGAGGTGCTTTAAAAATGACTATTGTTAGCATGAATTTTGAACTTCAATTCATATAAATTCATTTAATTTCTTTCTAATGTTGCACTTAACTTTGGTATAGTAAGAGCGTCAGAAATTATTTTTTGACTGATATGTTCTTGCCTAATTCTACTTTTATCAAACACTGTTTTCAAAACCTGGACTCTGAATAATTTAAATTTTTAAACAATTGCATTAAATTTAAAAAATTAGGTTTCTCTTTTTAGTTTGGCATCAAACTATTTAGTAGAAGAGAGTAGTTATAAATAGTGTAGCTGAAAGATTTACTTTATTCAAATTTTATTTTATTTTTCCTAAACTATTCATTTTCATATTTAAAGACTTTAATTATATATTTACCAAGTTATTCCCAATAATATGTAGCTACTACTTTTTTGGAAATTAATAATAATAAAAAATTGCTTTAACGTGTATAATTTTTTTACAGAAAATGTGACCAACAACGAGAGAAATTTCAAGACTCTGAAAATTCTTCACTGCTTATCAAATTTGCTCAAGAAACATATTCCAGATATTAAGGTACCTACCTATGTTAACTGTGAATATTAATTTTGAATTATCAAATAATTTGTTTTTATGAATCTTTTCTCAATGGTTCTAGTTTTAGTCACTTACGAATTTGTAGTTTAATGGATTTTTTTTTTTTGTATGAGCGCATCATATTTAATGCTTCAACTGCGGCCCTCATAAAACAACATTTTAAGTACAACTTTTTATTCTAACCTTTCATTTCTATCTTAACTAAATCCTTTCTCTACTAAGGTAGCTACAAAAGAGTTTTTGAAGAATCAAAAGATATGAACTTGAGACCGCCTAAGTCACCAGCAATATGTGCCCACCGGTGGGTCACGCCGCAGTTAAAGTGTAAATAGCTAGTTAGTTATTTCTATGCCGTTAAATAGGCAAATCGATCATTTGTGACAACACTCGTAAGTTCATAACTTCAAAATAGCTATTTATCAGAAGAGGCAAATTCCAAAATAGCTATTTGAGGCATTTTAGTAGCTACTACATGAAATTTATGTAGCTACATTTAATTGTATATCGTTAGGACATTTAGCCTCTCCAGCGGTCAATTTTTGAGCTACAATTATCAAACTTTTGCCAAAATAATCAGCATTTTAAGTTTCATATATCTATATCGATAACTCAAATATATGTTTTTGTGTTTATGACGTTTATCGATATCTATTCTTCTCCAGACCTACCAATGTGTGGGCGGCAAGAACAGTTCTGTGGTGAAGTGTCTCACTAGTGAAGCTTCCTCTCCTAACTGGAGTGTCTCCACAGCTGTACTGCAGTGTCTCTTTGCTCTCACACAAAATGCAACCTGTGAATGCGCTGCCTCCAACCCGCCCTCTGCAGTGAGTCTTCTTAATCATAGGCTCTAGGGCACTGGGTCCCTATTATTCCTCCCGTGGGACCCAGAGGGATCCCTAGTTGTAAGCAATGACAAAGTCATGAATTGGTTAATCTTAGGTTAGCTAATATGATTAGCTACATGCATTTAAGAACACTTAGAAAGATTCCCTATATTAGTTTTCATATTTTTTGAGTAGTAAAATTATTTAACATAAATTTATTCATTTATTTAGTATTCATTTTCATTGCTACATTTGGTCTGCAATGTAAACCTATCCTATTTAAAGATCTCATTAATTTTTGTTGAATAAAACTTCAAAATCTGCTTTCTGAATAATTTACTTTTGTGTGTAGGTAAAGTGATGAATTTATCTAGCTACCTCTTTCAAAATTGGCTTATTATATTTTTTTAATTATGCAATTCTATAACAGTGAAGAGTAGTTCCCAACAATCCATCTTCAAAGGATTTAAATTGTTTCCTGAAGTATATAAACTTTTCTATTATTACTTTTTCCTATTTTATACCCTTACAGGACTATTTAATAATGGATTAATGATACCTACCTAATTGATATTCAAAACAAATGGTGTACATTCTTTTTCTTCAGACTGAAAACTAGTAAGTAAGTCTGAAGTAGAACAACTATTGCAGAAACAAATGTTTAAAAACATATTAAATTTAAATATATGCTGTCAAATTTCATGAGGTTAACAGAAAATGATAAGAAACATTAGCATCATTGATTAAATACAATAAAAAAAATTCATGGAGCGTAGTACCTCCATGGCTATTTTGTCTGAAGTTTTAGCTACAAATACCTCATCTTGTCTCTCATGTGTTGATTAGTTACAGACTAATAATGAAGCTAATTACCATTTATCTGCAGGCGAAATTGGAGGTGATTTTGGAACTGCAGCAAATATTGTCTTCATTTCTTCAGAGTCACACAGATTCTCCAGTGAGTTCAGTAATTTAAATGAAATGCATCTTTAGTCGCTTAAGTGAATGGGGCAACTTCCGAGTTATCAAATTGTCCACATATTCGGTCATCTAAGAAGAGATATAATAATTATTCATTACCTATTATATATTTTCACTTATTTACTTAAATGGTATCCATGATACCTGCAGGTATCATGGATACCATACCAAGATGATCGAAAATGTGCAACTGTCCGATAACTCTGAACGTTGCTAGTTCTATCCAAAGTTGGTGATGTTGCCGATCTGTGCAGACATGTTCATATCTAGTAGACTGAAAAGCTCTAGTATTCAATTAATTTTCTTTCCAGAGTATAGCTCATGGAGAGACGATATTCTGGGCACTGAAACTGTCCCACAATTTGGTAATCTGCTCTCCATCTTCAATCCTACCCACAACTTTCATATCCGCTGCAAGGTAAACAACTCTAGCCTGCTATAATGTTGTGAACATCTTTTATAGAGCAAATTCATACTAAATAGCAAGATAATATTCAAACTTCGTGATACTCTATTTCAGACTGTTAGATTTACTTTTACTATCCACACTTTTTTCTGATTTACCTTTACGCTATGAACTTCTTTTTAATTATCTTTATGGTCCGACCTTTTTTTTACAATGAAATGGGGTATATCGAGTATCAAATTGTAAATAAGAGTTCAAGATTAAATATATATTTAAAGATAGCTATTTATAAGGTATTGATTCGGAATTCACAATAGATATTGTTCAAGTTTGAAAGTTCAAAACTGTTGTAGCTACTAATAGCTAGAGCCAGTGTAGGTAGCTATGTGATTGAAATGATGTGATGAGAAGAAAAAGATAGGTAATATTCATTAATATTCTATTAATGTATTTTGTTTACGTTAGCTACAGCCTGGTTTAGTTTCTTGTACTGAACTCGTGTACCCTCGTCTCATTTACTACTATAATAAGTTATTCATTGTTGCTGTACAATAGCCACAAGCCTAAATCACAAAGTTTGAAACATAGTGTTCTCTCACAACGGTATGAACTTTTTTTATTTACGTTTACAGTCCAAACCTTTTTTTAGACTTTAAAAGTAAAGAAATCCATAAAAAGTTTAAGAAACACTGCTCTAGCTATTTCATCAAACGGTTCCTTGTTTTTCTTAGGCCGTATGTGTTCTATGGCTTAGCGTCATACAGATCTGCCATACAGAATTCAGGCACTTCCTTGCTCTCAGTTTCCGACTTGGAATTGGAGAGTGTGAAGTCCAGTGAGAGCGATGCCGCAGCCTGCAGTAAGGTGACTGTGTGCAAAAATTTGAACAATTTTTTAAAGTCCTGAGTAGCTAACTAGCTATTTGGTAAATTATGAATTATCGACTGGTTTCACATCTTCGGTCATATAAGAGAAATTTATATAATTAATTAACTTTTTTTAGTATCCATGAAACATACCTGCAGGTATCATGGATACTATTTGAAAGTAAATAATAACTATTTTAGCTATCTTTTTTTTTATATGACCGAAGATGTGGAACTGAGAAAGTGACTGATAATTCTTAACTTCTCTAGCATCCTGAAATAACTGACAATATATAATTAGTATCATCCGTGGGACAAGAGAAAATTGTGCTCAGTATTGATTTGAAACCTAATTTGTTCATTCCGTAGGTGAATTACAACAGAAACAGACGTAAGCGTCTCCGAAGGAAGAATGTCACTCCGGGTGTTTCGAATGAAGAGCCTCAAACCAGGAACAGATTCGCTCTGTACAGTCCAGGGGAAAGCTCCAGAATGCCCACTGTTAACAGACCACCTAGTTCTGAAGAGATGAACTCACTGTCCCTCAAGCCGCAGTGGGCTAAAAGCTTTAAGAAGAACTCGTCAGAAGTGCAAAATGATATTGCCCAAACACAAAAACTCACTAGGAAATTTGATGACAATTTAATATCCTCTTTTAGTCCTCATTATTTCAAAAAACCTAATGATGAATTGAAGTCACCAACACAATCAAAGTCTGAAATTAATGAAAATGTTTTAGAAAAATCAACACCTAGTGGAAAAGATGCTAAATCTTCAGAAAAATCAACATCTAGTGGAAAAGACGCTAAATCTTCAGAAAAATCAATATCTAGTGGAAAAGACTCTAAATATTCAGAAAAATCAACATCTAGTAGAAAAGATGCTTTAGAAAAATCAATAACTGGTGAGAATGACACTAGTTTAGTAGAGGACACAGTTAGTAGTTCCAGTGATTTTGTTTCGGACAGTGAAGGTTACGAAGGAGTGTGGAGCAAGTCTACCATCACTGCAAAAGTTAGACTATCTGCGCTGGAGTGCATTGTCACGTTCATAAGGGTATGTCCATTGATATTAGCTACTGAGTAGTAACTTTTGATAGTTATATTATTTATATATCATTTTTCAATTCCATATTATATTTAGTGTATTTAAATGCCCAGTGCAACTTATCTTTATTATTTGACTGAAATGTGAACAGCTAAACCTGAGCTAAGTTAAAATCAATTTTATAATCACGCCATCTAGTGATCAAAATTATAAACTTTTTTCTGTACAAGCATCAATAGCTAGCTACCTGCTATATATTTTTCAGATCTCCGGTGTTAAATCCAAGCTGTCGT
Organism: Caprella mutica; assembly: GCA_947561585.1. NCBI lineage: Eukaryota > Metazoa > Arthropoda > Malacostraca > Amphipoda > Caprellidae > Caprella > Caprella mutica. Next base: position 54,451 of record CANNZV010002239.1, read on the forward strand.
TGTGGGTGCCTTTGCTCTGTCAGAGTCCTTCTTTGCTGGTATTTCTGCTGTCAGAGCCGCAGAGTGCCTTGAGAAGTACTGCCCTGACAGCAATCTCTATTCTACTCACCGACAGCAAGCAGCAACTGCTAAATGCCACTGACAAGTACGTATTTCTCAATTTTATACTTCTTCTGACAAGTTTATACAGTTTATAACAAGTTTAAACGTGCTCTTTCAAGTACATAGATGTTTTGACAAGTTTAATCATGTTTAAATTGCCTGAAATTTGGTGAAACTATTGGTCAATGTCGAGTGACCTTCTGGTGCAATTTGGGGATCGACCAAGTCAAAGGTCAAGGTTTATAACTCAAAAAGTATTGAACCATATTGCATGAAACTTGTTGGGACGATTTGTCAATATACAGGAATCATTTTATAGATTTCGGGTCCAATCAGGTCTAAGATCAAGGTCAAGGCCGTTATAACTCAAAAACTATTCAACCAAATTGTCTGAACTTTGATGGGACGATTGGTCAATGTCCAGGAACCATCTGATAGAATTTTGGGACCGATCCAGTTAAATGTTAATTATAACTCAAAGTATTGCACCATATTGCATGAAACTTGGTGGGACGATTGGTCATTATCCAGTTAGCTACCAGTATATCAGTTTATCAAATTTTGTCTGAGAACGGGTCAAAGCGGTGGCGAAGGTCTGCGCTCTACCGAGTGCACGTAATTTAGTTTAAATGTGTTCCAAACTTTTAACTTGTTCTAAAAATTTCAAACGTGTTTTGACTTGTTCAAACGTGTTTTGACTTGTTCAAACGTGTTCTGTCTAGTTCAAACATGTTTTGACTTGTTCAAACGTGTTTTGACTTGTTCAAACGTGTTTTGACTTGTTCAAACGTGTTTTGACTTGTTCAAACGTGTTCTGTCTAGTTCAAACGTGTTCTGGCTAGTTTAAACATTATTGTGTTGCTGAAGTCTTACTACATTTTTATTATATTCTTTTTCACATTTCATCATCTTTTCTCAATTATTTCGCTATAGTTTACTTCCTAAATTTTACTTTCTACTGTAGTTACTTCTTCACCATTCTCTGTATCCAGACTACACACATATTTCACTATTCTTTGTATCCAGGTCACAGGTTTTATTTGTCCTGTTCAGGTCTTTCAAATTTTAGTTTTGACTGAAAACAGTGCATAATTATGCTAGTTTTTATGAATTGAAATAACCTCCTAATTTGATCTATTTTGCAGGGTTGAAAAAGGAGCATTCAGTAGTTTCTGCTTCCAACTCGGTTCCAACATACGGGAAATTCACCGCGTTTTAGGCCAGACTTTGATGAGTGAATCGAACACTGACAGCATTGTGCGAACTTTGAAAACCATAGAATTGCTACTGGACAACGTCACCTACAGCAAACTGTCCCACGGATTACTAACTGGAATATCCAGGGTTGTGAAACCGTTCATTTGTCACACGGAATCTGTGGTGAAAGCAAACGCTCTCTCAGTCTTCGTGTATTTGTTGTTGGTGAAACCACCAGTGGCGGAAATGAAGGAATTACTGTTAAGTTACGCAGCGCCGAGAGGAAAGGACGCGCAGGAAGATAAATTCTCAAATTCTTTCGCTAAAATGAGTGGTGATGAGAATGAAGAGTTCTATGAAGAGGACATTGAACTGGAATTCAACTCGTGTCTTGAGACTATGGAGGAAAAGTGTGATAGGAAGAGTGTGAAACACAGCAGAAGGACTTTCATTGGCTGGTTGGTGGGTCAATGCGTGGACAATTTATTGGTAGATGACGTACAGTCCAAAGGTGTTTATGTACAAGTCCAGTTGCAGTCTTTGAAACTTCTGAATTCTCTGATAAGTGAACATTTCTCGTTAGTTTACAGCAGATTGCCAGTCATTCAGAAACTAATTTCAGAAGGTTGCAGAGTGAATAGAAGTTGTGGAAAGATCGTGGATGCCAATTCGTGTGATTCGGGAGTAGTGGTTGAACATGTTTATCCTGTTCTTGGGACACTGTTGTCACTGCTAAAGAAAGAATGTGCCACTTTTCATGAACAAAATCATGTTGAGACAATGAAATCCACTAGCCTATCTGATGAGAAGAAATTTGAAGATATTGACTGGTTGCAGTTATCGGCCAATATTTGGGTTTGGGCCCTTGATGACCCGTTACAAGAATTACTGATGTTGCCCTTGACTGAGGAGTATTTAGAAAAGGACAACAATGAAGAGTATTTAGAAAAGAATTGCGATGAAGGGTTCAAACCAACTGCCAATAACGTATGGTGGGTGCAATCATTAAATGCAGTTAGTGATGAAGGTGATCTAGCAAGGAGACAGGTGATCGCTGCCGCTAATGTTTTGACTCAATTGACTCAGAAGGTTAGTGAGAGCATCGGGGAGAAGCTTTTGCTCTCGCTCTTAAGAGCAATCCTCTGGCTGATCAAGCACCAGCACAGTGAACTCTGTGTGTGGGGTGTGAGGGCTGCAGGTGTCATAGGGTGTCTGGAGGAGGTTCACAGGTGTACCACAGGTGTCAGACTCATCAGAGAGGCAGTGACCAAGTCCACCTCCCTCCTTCTTACACTAGACGATACCCCTAACGATTGTGACGATCTGCCAGTTAACAAGCACAGGCTGGTTGTGGTGTCTGCCCTAGCAAACATTGCCGCTACTCTCAAGACATGTTCCCTCAACATGGACCAAAGGGAGGATTTGCTTTCCGTCGCTAACGTTGAAAAACTCCTTCGCACGGCAATAAGAGCCTGTAACGACAAGAGCAGGATTCGCCCCCACGGGGTTAGGTGTCTGGGTGGTGCCTTGGGTTGGTTAAGGGACGGGTCTGACATATGGGACAGACTGCAACCTGCGCTGTGCAATGAGGCGCTGGCTACACTCACGCACTGCTGCAACACCGGCAGCAATATGAAGATGCGGTGGAATGCGTGTCACGCCCTGGGGCGTCTCCTGGCCTCACCTTTACCCATTAGTGGGTCACAGGAGTGGAGGAGACCCATCCTGGTGATGCTCTGTGACCTAGTCAGTGGCTTCCACAACTACAAGGTGCGCATCCAGGCGTGTGGAGCACTGTGCTCCATGCCTCACAGAGCACTCTACGGCACCTTCTATGTTGCTGCCTGGAAATCTCTCGCACAGGCAGCCAACTCCACTCAGAATGTCACGGATTATTTAGAGATGAGACACCGGGATGACCTTGTTTGTCAGGCGAGTGATTTCTCTCATTACCTTTGCAAATTTCGGAAAGTTTTGTTTTAGGTGACATTCATTTATTTATCATCTTGTTATTCGCATAACTCAAAAAGTATATCCAGGAACCGTTTGGTTATATTTTGGGAGTGATCGGGTCAAAGGTCAAGGTCATTTATAACTCAAAAAGTATTCTACCAAGTGTCTGGAATTTTGTGGGATGCTTAGTCATTATCCAGGAACCAGTTAATTAGATTTTGGTAGCGAACAGGTCAAGGTCATGGTCATTTATTAGCGGTGGTGAACTCTTAGGGTAAGTTCCTAGTTATTGAACAGCTGCACATTTCCAACCAAATAAAAAAAAAACTAATCCGATAACTTTTATCTTCTTTGATATATAATTTACAATCAAATAGCTAGCTGTGTACTTTTTTTCCTATTGTACAAATGTTATAATAAATAAATGATCAAAGGTGTCTCATTTCACCAGGTGTGTCAAGGAGTTTGGCACCTGAGTTCACTGTTGACGGTGTCTGACTGTGACAAGGTTTGGCAGAGTGTTCTGCACGAACATTTCCCTCTACTCAGACTGCTGCAGAGCAAAGCCCTGAACATCATTCCACCGCACCTCTGGCAGGAAGCTTCTCTCGCCCTCTCCCACATCAATGACATCCTACAGGTAGGCAGATGTGTTAGGCGCTATCTGCCGATTTTGCACGATCTCGAGATCACCCTATGCCTAGCGTTCGTTAATGTATATTACTAGGGATGTGACAATATGCAGAATTTTTGACACGATATGCAGCATATTATATAACTATTTCTGCATATAATATGCAAAAAGTCAATGTGCATATATGCAAAACCAAAATGCATATTGGAAATATGCATTTTACATTCCAGAAATTATTCTATTAGTAGTGTGCATATTACATGCCCAAAGTTAATTACGGAATTTAAAATAAAGTTAACCTGTATATAGTTATGTTTTGAATGTAATTGTACTTTGGTGGTTTGAATGGAACTTGCAATAAATCGAAGGTGTAAACTCAAGTTTTTATTTTTACTGTGAAATGTTTAACGTTAAAAAACAAAATAATCAAAGCTGTTTCAAATTTAAACTTTTTAATAGTAAGTCAATTTCAAACAGTGGAATTGCATATTACACGTGCATATTATATGCTCTTTAAATACAGGGTGGGGCGTAAGTTTGGAAGCAATTTTTCAAACATTAATATAATTCTTAAAAATAAGTTCCTAAGTAGGTGATAGGGTTTGAACTATAGTAGAGACACTACATTATGACGTGGCAGTGTTATTTTTTTTTACAAAAATTTGGTCAATTCAAAAATGTCAGACAAAAGAGAAGCCATTATTGGTCTACACCGTGCCGGGAAGTCAGATTCCGTCATTTCAAAGACTCAATAGCGAGATCGACTGTTTGGAAGTGGGTGAAGCGTTTTAATGAGAGAGGAGACTTGACTGATCGTCCAAGAAGTGGTAGACCACGCTCACAACGCACCAAACAACTGATAAAATGTGCCCGAGAGAAGATCAGGAGGAACCCGAAAAGGTCAATACGATTGTTAGCCAAAACAGCTAATGTGAGTCCCAGAACAATAAGAAGAGTTGTCAAAGAAGACCTAAAGATGTCCTCTTTCACCCTCCAAAAGAGACAGACTCTGTCAGAAGCTGTAAAGAAAAAGAGATTGGAGAGAAGCAAAGCACTTCTGAGAGAATTGAAGTCTGGCACGGCTGGTGAAATTGTTTGGTCTGACGAAAAATTTTCACAGTGGAAATGGCTCACAACCGGAGGAATGACAGAATAATTGGTAAAAGTGCAAAAGACATCCCATACAACCAAAAAACTGTCCACAGAACCATGAAACCTGCTTCAGTAATGGTCTTGGAGATCTCCTTTAATTTTTGTGGAACAAGGCGCCAATATCAATGCTAAATGTTATATTGAGAATATTTTGACGCCAATGTTGGAGTCCGCTAAGGATCACTTCGGTAATGACACTCTATGGACATTTCACAAGACGGCGCGACTTCACATACTGCAAATGTCACTCAAAACTGGTGCCATGACCATCTTCCACGGTTTTGGTCCAAAGAAATGTGGACTCCCTGCTCCCCAGATGTTAATCCTATGGACTTTTCGGTATGGTCCATTCTTGAATCAAAGGCCTGTGGTAAATTCCTTCGCAGTGTGGATGATTTAAAGCGTTCGCTCCAGAGATCTTGGAAGGAAATTTCACAAGAACAGTTGCGTGCCGCAGTAGGAGTTCGTAGGGGATTTGAAGCTGTTATTAAAAATAAGGGGGGACATTTTGAATAAATTTATGATTTTTGAATTCTTAAAACCCATATGTATTTACATAACTGTAAATTATTAAATATATTTTTCGTTGGATTATAATATGCACTTTCATTTGCTTCCAAACTTACGCCCCACCCTGTATATGCAGAGGACTGCATATATGCAATATGCACAGTCACATCCCTACATATTACTCTCTTTGAAATTAAATCCTAATATATGTGAAGGGGGACGTATTGCCCCCTGCCAAGTCATTGAACAGTCATGAAGTGTGCAGTACAACAAACTAGCGGATACAACAAACTGTACCGGCCATATATGATGAAACTTTCCAAAGATTATTCATTATTTATAAATGTTTGAAGATTAGTTTGAGAAACTCAACAAAGTAGACCAGAAATTAAATTCTTAACAAAAATGGCCGTGTAGCTATGTAGTTTGTTGTATTAGCTAGGTTGTTGTAGCTACTTCACACATATATATTAGAGACAGTGCAAATGGATAGATGTAGCGGATTACATGTTAATGAAAGCAGTGAAATGAGACTGCTTTAATTACATAAGACTAATGAGATTGAAGAACTAACTTCGAAAATGTTCAAAGCTGATAACGCACACAAAGAGATCTGCTAACGTCACTAAACAGGAATATCGTGACGTCCTAAAATTCATTGGTTTTCCAACAAGGAGTTTCAATTTGAACATTTTTAAAGTTAATTCTTCAATCACATTTGTCTGATTGACTTACCACTACTTGTTTTAGTCCCTTGCATTTAATTCTTTTTAACGTCGTCGATAAACCTTCTGATTCAGATAACTTTTTATTGTCTATTTTCAGAGTTGTGATGTTCTAACTCCGTCAGAAGTTGAATGTCTGAATGCCTTACTAACGTTACTGGATATGAAGAAAGAGATGACTACAGATGACTGACGCCATCTTTACAGTGCAATATATTTAATTAAACATAGGGAATTAACCAACACGGATTTTGTTACTTTATTAAAAAGAGGTTGATAGTTTGTGTTGGTTATTAACCCCCTTTCTTGTAATAGTGTGGTGCCAATTCTACAAGCCACTCCTCTTTAATTACTGTGATATCTTTCATATACGGTCGGTTGGTTTGTAGAACCTCTTGGTACACAACCCTGAAAAAGAAATATTAAATAATGCAAAGAGAAAATAAAGAACCCATCCAACATTCTGTGAAAACAGAGAAACTCCTGAGTTATGAAGCAGCTATTAGTTCTTTCTTAACTCAAAGCCACTTCTCAGGGGCACTAGATAGTTTTCTATAATTGTAATTATTCTATAAACAACTTCATAACTCAAGTGTCATAATTCAAAACTAGTGAGTTTTACTGCATTCACTTGTCTACCACTAAGACCAATGTTAAATAGCTACCATACCATGATACCCTGCTCACAAATACAAGTTATACATTGGACTGTCTGCTCACCACTTTGGTTGGGTGAGAGTGTAGAGAACTGACGAGGGGTGAATGTGAAGGGGGACATCACCCCTCACTGTGCGGTACTCTCCGCTGTAGTGGAGGTACGCGGCGTTAGCGAACATACCGGAGGTGATGCAGCGTCTCAGACTGTCACTGCTGCTACGGGAACAATCTGGAGAAAAGAGAGTGGTTAGGAACAGTTTGAGAACATGGTTAGCACAATTTGTGACTCAGAAGAACAATTTTCATACTAACATGTTTAGTTAAGTTACTCAAGCATTAATACATTTCATTTTAATGGTGAAAAGTTTTAGTTATTTAGTATTATAAATCGTTTAGCTACTCTATATGACAAGAATTTCATTTATTAGATAGATCTATTCTGTATAACTAAGAAAGATTCTCTAAGATGATATTTTAAAATATGATTCACTAGTTCATACAAAGGCAGTTCATCATCTATTTACCTTCCTCATTTTTGATACTCCATTTCTTCATGAGAGAGACAATTCTGGCTCTGATGTCGTCAGCTCTGAGTAAACTTCTCTGGTTGATAAAATGTTTGGAACTCCAGTGCTTCGACCGACCATTTCTCTGCCACGCCGTGAAAACGTTAAGCAGACTGAGAAGGTCTCCTTCTTCCACCTTCACAAGTCAAAAGGAACATATTAGGGAAGGTCTTTAGGTTAGACTTGCAGTATAACTTCTCTATAGTGAATGAGTTAGGATGTAGCCTCAATCATAGTAAATAAATAGAGAAGTTGTCAAGTTTAGAATTCATTGACGGTGAACTTGATCCATTCTTCAGAAACGATGTAAACAAATGACGTCACACAGAGTACTGTCAAATATTGTAAGTAATACTATAAGTGAATAGAGTGTGAAACATGATAAAAACAATTTTGTATAGGTTAATTTCCATCAAAATACACATTTAACTGAATAATAGCACAATTTTTATTTAAAAACAAATATTTTCGAATGTTCCAACATTGTACTTGGTATACTTCTCTATTTATTTACTATGGCTTCAATAGCCATCAGTTTTTAGAAAACGGATGGCTATTTTATGGCAGACTTAGAAAATTTGTTCACTATAGAGGCTACATCCTACCTCATTCACTATAGAGGAGTTCTACTGTATCGTATAGAAAGATGTTCCCCATAGACATATTTTCAAAATAGAAAAACTAATTCAACAATTCACCTTCATAGGTTCTGATCAACCCCATACTGGCCACCATTGATAATATGATTAACATATGTTATAACTTTACTTTAGGATCCACTCCTAATTTACTGTCAGCATTAACATATGTTTATATAGTGTTGTTATACACTACTCATATGTCCAAAGAAACATATTAGCAAAAGGGCAACGGTGAAGGTTTAGAGCTTTTGCATTTAAAGAGAATACGTAACTATGCGAGTATATCAGTATAGGGCTGTACAGTAATACGTAAAGGGCCGTACACACGTAGGGTTATTTCAGTCTTTCCACCAGACTTTTTGCTTAACTCCTCCTACTTTTTCAATGAGAATATAAGAAGAAATGATCAAATATTAATTGATTTTAGTTGGTATCCATGATACCTGCAGGTATCATGGATACCAACTGAAATAAATTTCCACTTTTTCCACGAGAATATAAGAAAAAACGATATAATTATTATTTATTTCAGTTGATATCCATGATACATGCAGGTATCATGGATACCAACTAAAATAAATAATTATTTGACAGTTTTTTCTTATATTCTCGTGGAAAAAGTAGGAGGAGCTTAGCAAAAAGTCTGGTGGAAAGACTAAAAAAAACCTAAGTGTGTACGGCCCTTTACTCACACTTCATATTTTCATTGCTGTTAGTTATTTTTTGTTCTCAACACCAACCTGAAATTTGTTGTGTTGTACCCTGGCTGCGTGCCCCTTGTTGCCCGGTGTGACAAAGACGCTCTGCACCTGAAGAAGGGCTACTATGGCACTTATTTCCTCACAGCAGTTGAAACTGCCTGAAAAATACAACTGCGGTCATTTGAGATAATTAGAAAGGAGGTATTTCATCAAATTATTATTTCCTTTAAATGATTTGGTAATCCAAATAATATATAATTTTAAAGTTTTTAATATTGGGAAAAATTTAGAGTTATCAGGCGGTTCCACACTTTTGATCTTCTAAGAAAGATGTATAATAATTAAAGTAACGAGTTAGCTAACATGTTTAATAGACCAGTAAAGTAGAGGCAGCACCGTTCCATCTCAGTTGACCAGTTAAATATTCCTATGTTATTCGTACGGGGATAAAAATGAGGTTCTGTAGCTACAGCTTGTGAATATCTACCTAATATCTAACCGAATTCATAGCTGTAAAGTTTATCGAAATTTGTTTTGAAATAACAGAGTTAAGAGTTATTGAAGACGTTTTCTGTGATGGTTGTGTGGTACTTGTCTCGTCTCTTTGGTGAAAAACAACTTCTCCTAACAACCACACAAATCGTCTGTAAATAACTCACAACCTTACTATTCCAATAAACTTTAGAGCAATGAATGCGATTGGATATTAGGTATCGAAAATTTAAATTAAAACTGTCCAAGATTGAGTAAATAGTCAGTTAAACAGATGTTAATGAACCTCAATTTTATCCCCGTACGAATAACATAGGAATATTTCACTGATAGGCTGAGTTGGAACGGCGCTGCCTTTACTTTAGTCTATTACTATTCCCTCGTATGATCGAGGATGTGGAACAGTTCCATAACTCCTATCACACCTACCGGCAGTGAGAATCATCTTGGCGAGAGATGGCGCTATGGGCATCTCCGCCATCTTGCCCCCCACCCCCTCGGTCAGGGTGACACTAGGGGTCATGGCCCCCAGAGCAAACAGCTCCTGAAAAGCTTCAGAGAGGTGCAGGGAGGGAGGAGGGGAAGGGAAGTCAAACCGCAACATGTTGTCTGGGGAGAGATATTTTAAATGAATAATTATAAATTATATTCAATAGCTAGCTAATAGCTAGTAATAATAACCTTTATTCAATAATTCAGTATTCCTTCATAACTCAATGCAACTTCTTATCTCGGGTGCACTAAATAGTTTTCTAAGAATAATTTCAAGGAAAATTATGATCATTGAGGGACCATATAATGATATAGGTTTTATTCATTCAGTGATTAAAACTTTGTTGTAGGTTTTCTATAAGTTACGGCAATCTACAAAGGCTACCTTTTTTGGTACATAGACTGGACGTCGTAACAGCTTTACCTGTACATAGACTGGCCGTTGTAACAGCTTTACCTGTACATAGACTGGACGTCGTAACAGCTTTACCTGTACATAGACTGGACGTCGTAACAGCTTTACCTGTACATAGACTGGCCGTTGTAACAGCTTTACCTGTACATAGACTGGCCGTTGTAACAGCTTTACCTGTACATAGACTGGCCGTCGTAACAGCTTTACCTGTACATAGACTGGACGTCGTAACAGCTTTACCTGTACATAGACTGGCCGTTGTAACAGCTTTACCTGTACATAGACTGGCCGTTGTAACAGCTTTACCTGTACATAGACTGGCTGTTGTAACAGCTTTACCTGTACATAGACTGGCTGTTGTAACAGCTTTACCTGTACCCTCATTACTAGTTCTACATACCTATGCCCAGTGCTAGGAGGCTCAGAACTGCACCACTCAGGTTAGTTCTAACCATTTCCGGGGGAGTGGAGACACTCAGTTCTGAGTGCTGTTCTTCAGTGTAAAGTCTGCGGGAAAAAATGAAATGAACACCTGGTGATGTACAGTGGAATCTATGAGTTATGAAGTATTGGATCCTTCACAACTCAAAGCTAATTCATATCTTGAGTGCACTAGATAGTTTTCTGTGACGTATATCATTTTCTATATTAAAATACTTCATAGAGTTGTACTGTAATGATGATTCAACAGATGTGAGTGACGGGTGTAAGTAGTGTAAACCTATTGAGAAATGGGGCTAGAGTAAAGGGTCAAGACTCAAGTGGTAGATAAATCCTTCATCCGATATACTAGGAAAAACTATCGAAATGTTGAATTCCTTTACCTTTCAATTCGGCCAATAACTAATTCTTCACCATAGAGTTATGATGAACTACTCTAGAGAGAGGAAGTGTTGCAGAGATTGAAGGACGCTAAGGAAGACGGTGTAAAACCTTATTTTGTTTCAGTTGTATCATTTCTCCATTAAACTGATGCTAGATTGCCAGTCACGTGACCCAAAAATAAGGATTTTAGCGTCCCGCAAGACGCGATATTATTTTGGCCACTGACTCACCACTTGGTTCTTCACCTATAGGCTACATTTGTGCTTCTTCTTAACTCGCAACTTGGTTAGGTTCTGATTTATCAGACGGTTCGAAATTTTTCGAGCACAATATGAAAAATGTAAAAATAATTTTAATTTAACTTTCATTTTAATTAGTAGCTATTCATGATAGCTACCTGCTGGTATCAAGGATACAAATAAAAGTTGAACACTAATTAGCCATTAGCTATAGCTACATGCATAATTTAAAAAATATCAAGTAAAGTAGCTATTAATTATTATATTTCTTTTACGTGTCCGAAGTTGTGAAACTGTCCGTAGCTCAGAACTCTCCCTAATTTTAGTAACTTTTTCCTACCTGTACACTTTTCCCCTTCCTGTTCTTCCAGCTCTCCCCGCCCTTTGAGTGGCAGAAGCTTTGCTCAGGGGTACCACCACAAGACTCTCTGTGAGACAGTTGCCAGCACTGGTTGTTGTGCCGTACACCCTCAGCTTCACCACACCGCTGTCGATAACTGAAACAGAATAGCATTTCTCAAACGGAGTAGGATTTATAATATAATAAGAATAGCATTAGGAAGCGGAATAGAAAAATGTCACAATAGGTTAAATTTACCGTAGTTCACACCAGGTATTGTTATGCTTATCATAGTTCACACCAGGTATTGTTATGCTTATCATAGTTCACACCAGGTATTGTTATGCTTATCATAGTTCACACCAGGTATTGTTATGCTTATCATAGTTCACACCAGGTATTGTTATGCTTACCGTAGTTCACACCAGGTATTGTTATGCTTACCGTAGTTCACACCAGGTATTGTTATGCTTATCATAGTTCACACCAGGTATTGTTATGCTTACCGTAGTTCACACCAGGTATTGTTATGCTTACCGTAGTTCACACCAGGTATTGTTGTGCTTACCGTAGTTTACACCAGGTATTGTTACTTACCGTAGTTCACACCAGGTATTGTTACTTACCGTAGTTCACACCAGGTATTGTTATGCTTACCGTAGTTCACACCAGGTATTGTTGTGCTTACCGTAGTTCACACCAGGTATTGTTATGCTTACCGTAGTTCACACCAGGTATTGTTATGCTTACCGTAGTTCACACCAGGTATTGTTACTTACCGTAGTTCACACCAGGTATTGTTATGCTTACCGTAGTTCACACCAGGTATTGTTACTTACCGTAGTTCACACCAGGTATTGTTATGCTTACCGTAGTTCACACCAGGTATTGTTACTTACCGTAGTTCACACCAGGTATTGTTATGCTTACCGTAGTTCACACCAGGTATTGTTATGCTTACCGTAGTTCACACCAGGTATTGTTATGCTTACCGTAGTTCACACCAGGTATTGTTACTTACCGTAGTTCACACCAGGTATTGTTATGCTTACCGTAGTTCACACCAGGTATTGTTACTTACCGTAGTTCACACCAGGTATTGTTATGCTTACCGTAGTTCACACCAGGTATTGTTATGGATGTCTCGGCAATGTTTGTCGCCACTATTATTTTTCTGACTCCTGGTGCAGTCGTTTGGAAGACTCTGAGTTGCTCGGCGTAAGGAAGAGACCCGTGCATTGGCAGAATCAGAGCTGAACTTGCCTTGGCTGTTGAAAAAAAATTTTTAACACTAATAATAGTAAATAAGACTAATATTTGACTTGCAGGTAATATTAGGTCTAGCAACTCGAGCAATAATACTGAGTAGGGATGAGACTAAGTATTGGTATCGGCAATTTTTCTGGTATTGGTAGCTATCGGAAAAATAGTGCCGATTCCACTAGTATTTGAAAAAATTATAATATCATTTATTACCTGTTATTTATATATTAGCTGCAATTAAAAATTATAATTTGAATTAGCTATTCATATCAATGAATTCATATAGCTAAATAGGTAAACTTAGTTTTCATAATTATTGATCACATTTAAATGATCAAAATCGGTGAAAATCTAGGTATCGGTATCGGCGAGAATCTAGGTATCGGTATCTGTGAAAATCTAGGTATGGGTATCGTTGAAAATTTAGGTATCTGTATCAGTGAAAATCTAGGTATCGGTATCTGTGAAAATCTAGGTATCGGTATCTGTGAAAATCTAGGTATCGGTATCTGTGAAAATCTAGGTATGGGTATCGTTGAAAATTTAGGTATCTGTATCAGTGAAAATCTAGGTATCGGTATCTGTGAAAATCTAGGTATCGGTATCTGTGAAAATCTAGGTACGGTATCTGTGAAAATCTAGGTATCGGTATCTGTGAAAATCTAGTTATCAGTATCTGTGAAAATCTAGGTATCTGTATCGGTGAAAATCTAGGTAGCTACTGGTGAAAAATTTGGGTATCGTCCCATCCCTAATAACTAGCTACTAGGTTTTCTTGAGTAATACTTACTAAAAAAACCTAGTAACATTCAGAAAACTTGAAAAACATAAAAATATCAAAACTAAAATGCCTAGCTAGCTACGGTACATCAAAAAAAAAGTTTGTAATAACCGACAAAAGAGGAACAAATAAATATTAGCTAACCATTCTATTATTTTAAACTATTTATAAAATATAAAAGTAGCTATAATTTTATTAGGCATGTATTTTAACAAAATTCTGAAAAACAAAAATTATGATCTGGTGAGTTGAAATAAAAATGGTACCTAGCTATAGCTACACTCACCAGATTTTTCCCCTCTGATGTGTTCATTTATTAATTCCTGACAGTCCAGTACTTCCTCAACTCCTGTCAGAAACACCAGCACTCCACCAGGATCTTCTGTCAGGTGAATGTGAGCAGCTGTCAGGGCTGCTTCCTTGACGTAGTCGGGACATGGAGCTGGTGGAAGAAAAAGTTAACAGGGGAATATAAATTGAAAGGAAATATTATTTTAGATTTAATTAAGCCTTAGTAGGGGTTTTTAACGTCTGTTTCGGAACCAAAGGCCATATCGCTGAAGTCAAAAGAAAATTAAATACAAGGGACTGGAAGAAGCAGTCAGAAAGGAAAGTTGGGCCATGAACAAAGTCACCTACCACCGTCAGTGGTAATGCTCATGGATGCAGAAATGTTACTCGTGAATGTTTTAAAAAAAAAATCAATAAAAGTGAATAAAAAGATAGAGGAAATGATAAATATAGCTACCTAAAAGGTTATACCTACGGTTGTAGGAAAATTCGGTCACATATTATAATTTTATTTAAGAACAAAAATAGAAAAAGTTGGAATTTTGAGTACTAAAATGTGTAGTTTATTTATTGAAAGAGGATAACATCATCAACAGTTGTGACATGATACGAAACATTAGTAATTTGGAATATATTTAACATGCTATTGGAGCAGAAAATTAGGTCTCAGGTAGCTACAAATTAGATTTTTATCAGTTAGATGTGTAAGAGGGGAGTCCCTACTACCAAGTCATTAAACAATCATGAAGTGTGAAGTACAATAAACTGATGGATACAACCAACTACATAGCTAACTGCCATTTATGTTGTAAACTCCGTTGGCTGAGTATTTTTCATTGAACCTAACTACAGTTATAAGCTAGTAATACCTACCTACCTCTCTGTGAATAAAAGAACAAGAATGTTTTACCTTTTAGATAGTGAGTATCCACGGGATAAGTCCTCCCTTCTATTCCCATCACAGCCACCGAAACTTTGCTTTTATCCTCACTTTTGTTGGTGTTGAAGAAATGAAACATCTGCTGCGCATCAATGGTAGCGGAACAAACTATCACGCGCAGGTCCTTCCGTCTCTTCAGCACTTTCTTCAGCAGACCCAGTAGGATGTCAGTGTAGAGGGAGCGTTCGTGTACTTCATCCAACATGATGACACAGTACTGTAATAGGAACATAAAAGCTACATTGTCTTTCGGGAAACATGAATGCTTTCGATCATGCACGTAGGGTTTATTAAGTCTTTCCACCAGACTTTTTGCTAAGCTCCTCCTACTTTTTCCACGATAATATAAGAAAGAACTATATAAATCGTATAATTATTAGTTGGTATCTATGATACCTGCAGGTATCATAGATACCATCTAAAATAAATATTAAATAATAATAATGTAATATAGTTTTTTCTGATGACCGAAGATATGAAACTGACCGATAATATGTAATTTACCCTAGCTACAAACATATGGACGGACATACAGACATGGATTTCTCATCGTCACAATCAACTCAATTTGAAAGGACCGACATGAGGACAATTAGCAAACTTCAAACGGAGTCCACAGCTCGCACTTCACTTGCCCTAATATTCGGATATAGCCTTAGTGTATTTATTTCAGTTATTAACTACTAACATTACTTACGGCAAAATGAAGGACTGCTTTGATAATAATAAATAGTTAGTTACCGTTTATTTCCTGTGCAATTGGTAGACATTTTTGAATCACTTGCTACAAAATAAGCTGAATTTAATAGAAAACCAATATAAATAAACAATTAATTTGAAAGGATTTAAATACTAGCCCATTCTCACCTGTCTCAGTAGTGGGTCTAGCCCATTCTCACCTGTCTCAGTAGTGGGTCTAGCCCATTCTCACCTGTCTCAGTAGTGGGTCTAGCCCATTCTCACCTGTCTCAGTAGTGGGTCTAGCCCGTTCTCACCTGTCTCAGTAGTGGGTCTAGCCCGTTCTCACCTGTCTCAGTAGTGGGTCTAGCCCATTCTCACCTGTCTCAGTAGTGGGTCTAGCCCATTCTCACCTGTCTCAGTAGTGGGTCTAGCCCATTCTCACCTGTCTCAGTAATGGGTCTAGCCCATTCTCACCTGTCTCAGTAATGGGTCTAGCCCATTCTCACCTGTCTCAGTAGTGGGTCTAGCTCATTCTCACCTGTCTCAGTAGTGGGTCTAGCCCATTCTCACCTGTCTCAGTAGTGGGTCTAGCCCATTCTCACCTGTCTCAGTAGTGGGTCTAGCCCATTCTCACCTGTCTCAGTAGTGGGTCTAGCCCATTCTCACCTGTCTCAGTAGTGGGTCTAGCCCATTCTCACCTGTCACAGTAGTGGGTCTAGCCCATTCTCACCTGTCTCAGTAGTGGGTCTAGCCCATTCTCACCTGTCTCAGTAGTGGGTCTAGCCCATTCTCACCTGTCTCAGTAGTGGGTCTAGCCCATTCTCACCTGTCTCAGTAGTGGGTCTAGCCCATTCTCACCTGTCTCAGTAATGGGTCTAGCCCATTCTCACCTGTCTCAGTAATGGGTCTAGCCCATTCTCACCTGTCTCAGTAGTGGGTCTAGCCCATTCTCACCTGTCACAGTAGTGGGTCTAGCCCATTCTCACCTGTCTCAGTAGTGGGTCTAGCCCATTCTCACCTGTCTCAGTAGTGGGTCTAGCCCATTCTCACCTGTCTCAGTAGTGGGTCTAGCCCATTCTCACCTGTCTCAGTAGTGGGTCTAGCCCATTCTCACCTGTCTCAGTAATGGGTCTAGCCCATTCTCACCTGTCTCAGTAATGGGTCTAGCCCATTCTCACCTGTCTCAGTAGTGGGTCTAGCCCATTCTCACCTGTCTCAGTAGTGGGTCTAGCCCATTCTCACCTGTCTCAGTAATGGGTCTAGCCCATTCTCACCTGTCTCAGTAGTGGGTCTAGCCCATTCTCACCTGTCTCAGTAGTGGGTCTAGCCCATTCTCACCTGTCTCAGTAATGGGTCTAGCCCATTCTCACCTGTCTCAGTAATGGGTCTAGCCCATTCTCACCTGTCTCAGTAGTGGGTCTAGCTCATTCTCACCTGTCTCAGTAGTGGGTCTACCCCATTCTCACCTGTCTCAGTAGTGGGTCTAGCTCATTCTCACCTGTCTCAGTAGTGGGTCTACCCCATTCTCACCTGTCTCAGTAGTGGGTCTAGCCCATTCTCACCTGTCTCAGTAGTGGGTCTAGCCCATTCTCACCTGTCTCAATAGAGGGTCTGCCATCATTTCTCGCACTAAAATTCCCTCTGTTAAGAATTTTATTTTAGTTTCACCAGGAGTGCAGTTGTCGTCAAACCTGAAAAACTTTTATTTAATATAATATATTTACAATATAAATCAAACACCTAGTAGAAATAGCTAGCTAGCTAATTTGGTTCCGAGTTAGTCTTTATATTATTTTTTATAAAATCATAAATGTTGAACTAGTTCATGAGAAGAAACATTAGCCTCGTTGATGTAAGCAATAAGATACCTAATTGCTTGTAGGGGAATTTTAACATTTAATAAAAAATGTATAATTTTTCCATATGTAGCTATACATTTTTTCTTTCACTATTCATACCCCGTTACTTTTAATGGGCAAGTACACTAGTAACTACAATGACATAGAAAGTAAAGACATTATTAGAGCTGTGACAATATGCTTTATAAATCATAGATCTTAAGAATATCACAGACGAAATGAAATGGTATCGAATACTACATACCGCTGGTGTAGAACCATTCAATACTCTTTAATTCACTATTTTCGGAATCTATTATAGTAAAAGCATATTGTCACAACCCCAGTCAATACCTTATACAGTAGCCAACTTCTAGTTTTTCTTTTTTAACTACAATTTTTAACAATAAATGAAGTAAATACCTGATGCAGTAGCCCACTTCTCTGCCCAGTATGACGTCACACTCCTCCGCTACCCTGGTAGCCAGTGAGGTGCAGGAGACTCTCCTTGGTTGTGTGATGCCAACCATACCATCCTCACCCCAACCACTTTCAACCAGGTACTGTAACAAAAGGTATACTCAACCATAATGTAAACACGGTATAACAGTATAATTCCTCCATAATGAAGCATCCCGTATAGTGAACTTAATTTGTTTAGTCTCCCATAAAATGGACATCAGTTTTCTATGCATCTCTTGACTCCTCTATAATGAAGTATGCTCTATAGTGACCTAGATAGTTGTAGTTCATTGTAGAGGAGTTCTACCAGTACAACTCCTCTAAAATGAACCAATGTAACCATTGGTCATCACCTAACCTGACCTTCAGAAATTATTAATTGACCTACCATCAACTTTCCGAGTGCTGATACATCATAGAAAACTATGGCAGCTACTGTGACGAAATTTTGTATATCATTTTCTATAATTCAAAAATAAAAAACTACTTCATAACTCAGGAGTTTCACTGTATTGATGTTAATAAGTTTTTTGATGTTACTTAGGTATTTTTTTGATGTTACTTAGTTTTTTGATGTTACTTAGGTAGTTTTTTTATGTTTATAAGTTTAATAATGTTAAGTTTTTTGACATTATAAGCAATAGGTTTTACCTGTGGTATTTGGGTGCTCTTTCCAGACCCGGTCTCTCCCAATATTACGAGTGTTTGGTAATTCTCCAGCAAATAGAGAATGTGGTTCCTAACTTGGAAAACTGGAAGACGCTGCCTTTGTCTCTGAAAGAGAATGGTGAGAAAATTTAAAATTACTAAAAAAGAGAATGGGGAGAAATTTATATAATATATAGAATTGTTAAAGGGTGGCACTCGAAGGTTACAAATAAAAGGTTAGTTACCATAAGAAGATAGTTTTAAAAATAGTGTTCCTTGCTGATTAGTTTTTTAGGATAATGTTTTAAGGTTACTAACTCATTGATTGGCTGTGGAGATTGACCAATAAGAGTAGATCCTTTACCTTACCATTGTTATATTATATTCTAACTGATTCCTATTCATTTAGGATGATTTAATCTGACAATTTGAAATAATTTATTGTTATTAGGGGCTTAACGTCTTCTTCGCCCTTATCGCATAACAAATAAATACAAGGTACTGGAAGAAGCAGTCAGAAAGGAAAGTGGCTCTATCAACAAAGTCACCTACCATCATCAGCGACAATGCCCATGGTTTCTGACAATTTGAATTAGACAAAAATATGACTAGGTGGTTCTTTTATGTTTCAGTTCAAAATGACTAGTAAATGCATTAGAACGATAGCTATCTAATAATGTACTCACCTGTATCGGTAGATTGTTGTTAGCATTGTATACGAAAGCTGTTGAAGAGGTGGTGTCAAGATCACTTTTGTCAGAAGCGAAGGAAGCTTCTCCTGGAAAAGAAATAAATTTGCTAGAAATATTCTAGGGATGGGGTAAAGTCACTAGGAATATTCTAGGGATGGAGTAAAGTCACTAGGAATATTCTAGGGATGGGGTAAAGTCACTAGGAATATTCTAGGGATGGGGTAAAGTCACTAGGAATATTCTAGGGATGGAGTAAAGTCACTAGGAATATTCTAGGGATGGAGTAAAGTCACTAGGAATATTCTAGGGATGGGGTAAAGTCACTAGGAATATTCTAGGGATGGGGTAAAGTCAATAGGAATATTCTAGGGATGGGGTAAAGTCACTAGGAATATTCTAGGGATGGAGTAAAGTCACTAGGAATATTCTAGGGATGGGGTAAAGTCAATAGGAATATTCTAGGGATGGGGTAAAGTCAATAGGAATATTCTAGGGATGGAGTAAAGTCACTAGGAATATTCTAGGGATGGGGTAAAGTCACTAGGAATATTCTAGGGATGGAGTAAAGTCACTAGGAATATTCTAGGGATGGAGTAAAGTCACTAGGAATATTCTAGGGATGGGGTAAAGTCAATAGGAATATTCTAGGGATGGAGTAAAGTCACTAGGAATATTCTAGGGATGGAGTAAAGTCACTAGGAATATTCTAGGGATGGGGTAAAGTCAATAGGAATATTCTAGGGATGGGGTAAAGTCAATAGGAATATTCTAGGGATGGGGTAAAGTCACTAGGAATATTCTAGGGATGGAGTAAAGTCACTAGGAATATTCTAGGGATGGGGTAAAGTCACTAGGAATATTCTAGGGATGGAGTAAAGTCACTAGGAATATTCTAGGGATGGGGTAAAGTCACTAGGAATATTCTAGGGATGGAGTAAAGTCACTAGGAATATTCTAGGGATGGGGTAAAGTCAATAGGAATATTCTAGGGATGGAGTAAAGTCACTAGGAATATTCTAGGGATGGGGTAAAGTCACTAGGAATATTCTAGGGATGGGGTAAAGTCACTAGGAATATTCTAGGGATGGGGTAAAGTGAAGGTTTTTTTAATAAAAAGATGTCTATTCATCATCAAGAACAAGGAGTGAAAAAGCTGAATTTTTCCATCCGAAAACTTGAAAAATAAAAATAGCCGCAGCATTAACATTCAATGCCCCTCTTGATAATATGGAAATGTCGTAAAGCATCAACCCTTTATGGTTTATTCCCCAATGTGACCTATAGCTGAGTCCACTTTCAACAGATGTACTTTGAGCTATTTTTCTAAACGACCAAATTATTTCTTTCACATATTCATTAGAGCTTTTTATTTTTTCAAATAAAAGAATAAAAATTTTTTTTCAATTTTTTAAACATCCCTTCAATTTTCAAAATATTTTTCGTACCCAAAGAATATAACAATTCTAAGTTAATTTTTTTCATATTTTTCACTCACCAGGTTTCAAAAATCTTCTAGTTGTACTACCCTGTGACGTCATCTCGAACTATTTGCTATTTATTCACATTAATTATGAACAAAGTGTAGAATATTTCTTATTATAAAATACTAATTAGTCTAAAATCCCACACAAAGTTAAAATGGAGAATAAAAATTAACAAAATATTTTGATTGTTGTAAGAAAATCTGTTTATTATTTCAACCTGTTTAATGAATGGGTATCACCTTCACATTAATTACTATGATCATTATTAGTTTGTCATCTTAATCTCTAATAGCTAGTTATTATGTTGCACTTTTCAATATTTTTTCTCACTTACAGGTAGGTTCCACTTTAATAAAAACGGAAATAATTGCGAGACATGCCTTAGTTATTATAGAATAGTAACTCCTGAAACAATTCATTTTCTATGAGTTAGATCAATAGAAAACGGTTTTGAGGGCACAACTAAGCGTATATTGAGCTCTATGATGAAAGTCATAAGTAGTGAATGCATTTAAAGGTTTAAAATACAACCATAGCTTAACTCTCACTCAGTATAGGTGAGTAATTAGATAGATACTTTGATCTATATAATTGTGTTACATTGAACAAACAGTAATTTTATACACTGTAAAATATTTTGGCAGTAGCTATGATAAGTTCTAAGTTATCGTACTGAATACTGAAGTTATCGTAAAAAATATATATATTTATTCATCTTTTATTGGAAAATGAGGAATCGACTTAATAACTGTGAGCTTAACTGTTCCTTCGCAAAATTATATTGGTGTTAATAAATTAATGTGAACTTTTAATTAGTTTTTTTCTTCACAATGGAAGGCCAAGGAAAGAAGGGTAGCCAAGTTCCCCTGACTGGATAGGTAAGAAAACTACAGTAACAGTCCAGGCTATGGAAACCGTTACCAGACCGTGTCCGGAAATATCACCGCAAGAAAATTTCTCGAAAGCGATTTTCACCAAATTTTTAAAATAAAAATACTAGGAGTTAGCTATATAAATACAATGAGATATACCACACTTTTAAGGTCAGGTTAGTGGTCCGGTTGGGGAAGCCCCATCGACTTGGATCAGTTTGATAGTGACAAACTTTATACTTTAATGTTTTTCACAATATAATAAGCATACATACTTATTTTGTAAAAAATGGACATATTTTCGGAAAAAAATTCGTTCGGGAAATGTTCTTTCGGCAAAATTTCTTCTTACCGTTGAATACACCATTACCTATCCAGCTCCTTGCATCACTAAAATTATTAACAATATTGAAAGGATAAGAACAATCACTAATGCACTAATGATATAAATTTGTACTCAGTTGGTTATTGATATTAATGATTAATTTAGTAGTTGTCTAACGTCTGCTTCGCAACCAAAGGCCATATCGCTGACGTCAAAAGGAAAGAAAGTACAAGGGACTAGAAGAAGCAGTCAGAAAGGAAAGTGGCACCATGAACAAAATGACTTACCAACAGTCAGTGACAATGCTCATGGATGCAGAAAAGCTACTCCGTGAATATTCACCTAATTAAAATTCTATAAAGTCTATTTGATACGTTAACAATAGCTATATAAAAAATATCACATTTTTAGAGGTTTTACAAATAATAAACTAGCAGAACAATTATTAGTTTTAAGTGGTTTTTAGTGATTGGTTAGATGAATTTGCTAAATATTTTAGCGAATGATAGATCAAATAAATTCTATTATTATCATACTGAGAGTGTAGCAACAGTAGAGGCTAGTAGAAAATAATGAGAACAAATAGGTTTCGAATTATCGAACAGTTCCACATTTGCGATCACATGAGAAATAAATAAAATAAAACTTATTTTAATTCATATCCTTGATACCATCAGGTATCATTTAAATTGGTATCCTTGATACTAGAAGCTATCATGGATACTAGCTAATACTAAAGTTCCCACATGACCGATAACGTGAACCTGTTCGGTATCGCTGAACATACCCCCTCACAGCAAATTAGAGAACATTAACAGCAGTGTTAAAAACATGGGAGGTAAGAAGAGCAAATGGAAATTGTGAATAAATGGCTATTACCGTGAATGAAAGAGTTCAAACCTATTTCAGCAAGTTACTAAATGGCTATTACCGTGTATGAAAGAGTTCAAACCTATTTCAGCAAGTTACTAAATGGCTATTACCGTGTATGAGAGTTCAAACCTATTTCAGCAAGTTGCTAAATGGCTATTACCGTGTATGAAAGAGTTCAAACCTATTTCAGAAAGTTGCTAAATGGCTATTACCGTGTATGAAAGAGTTCAAACCTATTTCAGAAAGTTACTAAATG
Source organism: Caprella mutica (assembly GCA_947561585.1). Lineage (NCBI taxonomy): Eukaryota > Metazoa > Arthropoda > Malacostraca > Amphipoda > Caprellidae > Caprella > Caprella mutica. Next base: position 77,498 of record CANNZV010002239.1, read on the forward strand.
GCTATTACCGTGTATGAAAGAGTTCAAACCTATTTCAGAAAGTTGCTAAATGGCTATTACCGTGTATGAAAGAGTTCAAACCTATTTCAGAAAGTTGCTAAATGGCTATTACCGTGTATGAGAGTTCAATACTATTTCAGCAAGTTGCTAAATGGCTATTACCGTGTATGAAAGAGTTCAAACCTATTTCAGCAAGTTGCTAAATGGCTATTACCGTGTATGAAAGAGTTCAATACTATTTCAGCAAGTTGCTAAATGGCTATTACCGTGTATGAAAGAGTTCAAACCTATTTCAGAAAGTTACTAAATGGCTATTACCGTGTATGAAAGAGTTCAAACCTATTTCAGAAAGTTACTAAATGGCTATTACCGTGTATGAAAGAGTTCAAACCTATTTCAGCAAGTTGTCAAATGGCTATTACCGTGTATGAAAGAGTTCAAACCTATTTCAGCAAGTTGTCAAATGGCTATTACCGTGTATGAAAGAGTTCAATACTATTTCAGCAAGTTGCTAAATGGCTATTACCGTGTATGAAAGAGTTCAAACCTATTTCAGCAAGTTGCTAAATGGCTATTACCGTGTATGAAAGAGTTCAAACCTATTTCAGCAAGTTGCTAAATGGCTATTACCGTGTATGAAAGAGTTCAAACCTATTTCAGCAAGTTGCTAAATGGCTATTACCGTGTATGAAAGAGTTCAATACTATTTCAGCAAGTTGCTAAATGGCTATTACCGTGTATGAAAGAGTTCAAACCTATTTCAGCAAGTTGCTAAATGGCTATTACCGTGTATGAAAGAGTTCAAACCTATTTCAGCAAGTTACTAAATGGCTATTACCGTGTATGAAAGAGTTCAAACCTATTTCAGCAAGTTACTAAATGGCTATTACCGTGTATGAAAGAGTTCAAACCTATTTCAGCAAGTTACTAAATGGCTATTACCGTGTATGAAAGAGTTCAAACCTATTTCAGCACGTTATTTCATCAGCAGCGTTCAAATACTTTGTAGAGCTGCTTCAGGTCTGCCAGTTGCAGTAGAGTACTGTCAGTACTGAAGTACTGGGGAGGCAGTAAGTACTTCTTGAGTGCAGGGTAGAGTACCGTCTCTACTTTGTAGCACCACTGGTGAGAAGAAAAAACAAGAATTAAAGAGAAAAAGATTTTAGAGTGGAAAAACATATATGAACATGTTGAAACCATTTCAATAAGTTTCAACATGTTAAAACGAGTTGGAAACAAGTTTCAACATGTTAAAACGAGTTGGAAACAAGTTTCAACATGTTAAAACGAGTTGGAAACAAGTTTCAACATGTTAAAACGAGTTGGAAACAAGTTTCAACATGTTGAAACGAGTTGGAAACAAGTTTCAACATGTTAAAACGAGTTAGAAACAAGTTACAACATGTTAAAACGAGTTAGAAACAAGTTTCAACATGTTAAAACGAGTTAGAAACAAGTTACAACTTGTTAAACGAGTTAAAAACAAGTTTCAACATGTTACAACGAGTTAGAAACAAGTTTCAACATGTTAAAACGAGTTAGAAACAAGTTACATGTTAAAACGAGTTAGAAACAAGTTTCAACATGTTAAAACGAGTTAGAAACAAGTTTCAACATGTTAAAACGAGTTAAAAACAAGTTTCAACATGTTAAAACGAGTTAAAAACAAGTTTCAACATGTTACAACGAGTTAGAAACAAGTTACAACATGTTAAAACGAGTTAGAAACAAGTTACAACATGTTAAAACGAGTTAGAAACAAGTTTCAACATGTTAAAACGAGTTAGAAACAAGTTTCAACATGTTAGAAAGAGTTAGAAACAAGTTTCAACATGTTAAAACGAGTTAGAAACAAGTTTCAACATGTTAAAACGAGTTAGAAACAAGTTACAACAAATTAAAACGAGTTAGAAACAAGTTTCAACATGTTAAAACGAGTTGGAAACAAGTTACAACATGTTAAAACGAGTTAGAAACAAGTTTCAACATGTTAAAACGAGTTGGAAACAAGTTTCAACATGTTGAAACGAGTTGGAAACAAGTTTCAACATGTTAAAACGAGTTAGAAACAAGTTTCAACATGTTAAAACGAGTTAGAAACAAGTTACAACATGTTAAAACGAGTTAGAAACAAGTTTCAACATGTTAAAACGAGTTAGAAACAAGTTTCAACATGTTAAAACGAGTTAGAAACAAGTTTCAACATGTTAAAATGAGTTAGAAACAAGTTTCAACATGTTAAAACGAGTTAGAAACAAGTTTCAACATGTTAAAACGAGTTAGAAACAAGTTTCAACATGTTAAAACGAGTTTTAAAAAGTTTCAACAAGTTACAACGTGTTAATCATGTAGCTATCTACGTGTTTAAAAGATTCTTCAGTTTTCTAACATTTTTTTTTCATGGAAATGATGTAAAATTAAATATATTTTCATCACTCTCATTACTCATAATAAATGTTAGTGATGACAAAGAAATATCACCACTCACTCCACTCCTACCAGTTTCCCCTTCACTCACTCCACTCCTACCAGTTTCCCCTTCACTCACTCCACTCCTACCAGTTTCCCCTTCACTCACTCCACTCCTACCAGTTTCCCCTTCACTCACTCCACTCTTATCAGTTTCCACTCCACTCTTATCAGTTTCCACTTCACTCACTCCAATCTTATCAGTTTCCCCTTCACTCACTCCACTCTTTTTAGTTTCCCCTTCACTCACTCCACTCTTTTTAGTTTCCCCTCCACTCACTCCACTCTTATCAGTTTCCCCTTCACTCACTCCAATCTTATCAGTTTCCCCTTCAGTCACTCCACTCTCTTTAGTTTCCCCTTCACTCACTCCACTCTTCTTAGTTTCCCCTTCACTCACTCCACTCGTATCAGTTTCCCCTTCACTCACTCCACTCTTTTTAGTTTCCCCTTCACTCACTCCACTCTTCTTAGTTTCCCCTTCACTCACTCCACTCTTCTTAGTTTCCCCTCCACTCACTCCACTCTTATCAGTTTCCCCTTCACTCACTCCAATCTTATCAGTTTCCCCTTCACTCACTCCACTCTCTTTAGTTTCCCCTTCACTCACTCCACTCTTCTTAGTTTCCCCTTCACTCACTCCACTCGTATCAGTTTCCCCTTCACTCACTCCACTCTTTTTAGTTTCCCCTTCACTCACTCCACTCTTCTTAGTTTCCCCTTCACTCACTCCACTCTTCTTAGTTTCCCCTTCACTCACTCCACTCTTTTTAGTTTCCCCTTCACTCACTCCACTCTTCTTAGTTTCCCCTTCACTCACTCCACTCTTCTTAGTTTCCCCTTCACTCACTCCACTCTTATCAGTTTCCCCTTCACTAACTCCAATCTTATCAGTTTCCCCTTCACTCACTGAGTCACTCCACTCTTTTTAGTTTCCCCTTCACTCACTCCACTCTTCTTAGTTTCCCCTTCACTCACTCCACTCTTATCAGTTTCCCCTTCACTCACTCCACTCTTATCAGTTTCCCCTTCACTCACTCCACTCTTATTAGTTTCCACTTCACTCACTCCAATCTTATCAGTTTCCACTTCACTCACTCCACTCTTATCAGTTTTCCCCTTCATTTCCCCTTGCTGTTCTTCAATGAAGGGCGGAGAGGCGTAGAACTTTGCAGTCTCCATGGCGAAGGTCCTGAAGCACTCCTCTTCATCTGCCCAATTGACTTCAGTAGTGAGCTTCATGAGGTAAATAGGCAGGTGTGCCATGACAGGTGTGAAACCCTCTGTAACAATGGACAGGTGTTATAGAAAAGGTTACGTTACTTCTTTATAAATTTTAAAAAGATTGTACACAGCTCATAAGGTTTTTGAGATTAATGTCTCTACCGCATAAGTTTATATTGATACAGTGCTGCAAGTATAATGTTTTTACAGATAATGTTTTTAGGGTTAACTCTTCTTTGATTGGTCGGCTATAAGGAAGAACCGCTAGTGCTCCGCCCCCTGCAGCCCCCCCCCCTTCTTCCTCCTCCTCCTTGCATATAGTTATGAGTTGAATTAAATTACTCTTCATATAACTATTAAGACCTATTAGATAGTACCATTACCTATCACGTAGTTTATTCCCCTATCTATAGATAGTACCTATCACGTAGGGAAGGGTACAGACATTCCCATCACTGATAGTTAGGCTGAAGTAGTCTAAGAGCATAGGTGCTTTGGATGAGAGGAAATTGACGATGTAGTCTGCTATCTGCTCCTTGGGGCCATCCACTTCGCTCCACCCACTCTCAGGCTGATCCAGTGCTAGCAGAGAGAGCTCCTTGATGCTCAGGGGGGTCTGAGGGGGGGGGGGGATAGAGTAAAGGATATGGCTAATATCGTAGAACTTTGCTTAGTCATATCAGGCAAAGGATCTAACTACCACTTAGATCTTTTACTGGCAAATGTTAGACAATGAGTTTTCATGGATAAAGAAATAATTAAAATAGAGCTAAATTGTGAAATGGCTACGAAAAACCATCACATTTATTATTATGTAGCTGCAGTCGTAGAAAAAACCTATTCTCCATTAGTTTATATTACCGTTTGACTCCAAGTAAAGAAACTGTAGGTATAGCTTATTATCAACTATATTAAAGTATAGCTATATTATCAATTACACTCAGTAGTCTATACCTAATAATAATTATTAGCTAATAATTAATTTCACTCACGGTTAGTTTGATTATTCCAAGGTTGCCAAAATCCTTCAGTATTAATTGGTAGAACATTTGTTCACTGCAGGAAAATATGAATTAGAGTGAAGTTATTTTGAAATTGAAGTTAGGTTACATAGATTTAGGTAGCTTTAAATTAAATTGAGATTAGGTAGCGTAGATTTAGGTAGCTTCAAATTGAATTGAAGTAAGGTAGCTAACGTAGATTTAGGTAGCTTTAAATTAGGTATCTTTATCTTCTAAAAAGATATACCAATTAACTCACCACAAGTGTGACGTGTGACACAAGAACAAGTGAGTGTTGTGCTGCACAAGTGCGTGCTTATTGTCCACACATCCAACAAAAGTGTGGTTCTTTACGATGTCCGTCACTCCCTTGTGACACACTGACGTCACTTCATCCCTCAGACGTTTGACGCTAGAGAGTTTGATGTCTCGTCTGACGCAAACAGACTTCATTAGTAAACCCAACTTAGGGTAAGTGGCGAGTTATCGGACAGTTACACACTTTCGGATAAGTGAGAAAAAGTTATTTAACTACTAGTTATTTTTATTGGTATCCATGATACCTAATTATATATTTTTATTGGTAACAATACATGATAGCTACATAATTTATATTTTCATTGGTATCCATGATACATAATTTATAATTTTATTGGTATCCATGATACATAATTTATAATTTTATTGGTATCCATGATACATAATTTATATTTTTATTGGTATCCATGATACATAATTTATATTTTTATTGGTATCCATGATACATAATTTATACTTTTATTGGTATCCATGATACCACATTTTAATTGGTATCCAATATACCATAATTTAATTGGTATCCATGATACTTTATTTTTATTAGTAGCTATCCATGATACTAGTAAGTATCATGGATACCAATTAAATTAGGCAGTTAATTAATTATTAATATATTTTTTCATCAGGTGACCGAAGAAGTGGAACTTGACCTACTTAATGATGGCAAATTATCAGAATTGAAGAACAGGAGTTTCAGTACTTTAATATTATTAAATAAATCATATAATCTTTAAATATAGCTAAATATATATAAGACAATCTTGTAGCTGATAGATATTATATGTTTACTTACTTTGTATCGTCTTTAGCAGATTGAACAGCCTCCGTACAGGTAACAGTGGCGACACTGACTGTTGAACTTTCTTTAGTTTGACTGCTGAAAAAAAGAGAATGGAGATGAATGACATGGAATAACATCGAACAGAGAACTAAAATATAGCAAACAGCTATAATAAAAGAGTGAACACATGTTTGAAGTTGCCAGAACATGTTAAAACTTGACAGAACATGTTTGAACTTGTCAGAACATGTTTGAACTTGTCAGAACATGTTTGAAGTTATCAGAACATGTTTGAAGTTATCAGAACATGTTTGAAGTTATCAGAACATGTTTGAAGTTATCAGAACATGTTTGAAGTTATCAGAACATGTTTGAAGTTATCAGAACATGTTTGAAGTTATCAGAACATGTTTGAAGTTATCAGAACATGTTTGAAGTTATCAGAACATGTTTGAAGTTATCAGAACATGTTTGAAGTTATCAGAACATGTTTGAGCTTGTCACAACATGTTTGAGCTTGTCACAACATGTTTAAACTTGTCAGAACATGTTTAAACTTGTCAGAACATGTTTAAACTTGTCAGAACATGTTTAAACTTGTCAGAACATGTTTAAACTTGTCAGAACATGTTTAAACTTGTCAGAACATGTTTGAACTCGATAGAGCATATTTCACAAGCAGGAACATGTTCATATAATATAAAAACAAGTTAATCAATAATCATGTCGATGTAGCTACTAAATTACAACACATTTCATGAATAAAGAATTAATTAAAATTTAAATGTGAACTAAAACCATCACATTTATCAGTATTTTAAATTGGTTTGATTGGTTACTATTCAATAGTGCGACACCCCATTAGTCCGACACTTTTGTAGTTTATTACTGATTTGACATAAAAAATATGTATATCGGAGGCTATATTAAGATTTTCAATCACAAGCTGATTTTCTTCACTATCGCCAACACAACAGTGATATTAACTGTTATTTGATTTTGAATTTGGTATTTCGACTTAAGAGTAAAAGTGGTGTAAAAAGGTTTTTGACCGAAGACTTATTTTTACACCAGGGGTATTTCACATGTATTTTTTAACAAGAGATTTTCGATAGGGAGGTGGGGATTATTTCACAGGGTTTTAAGACTGGGGAGGGTCTTGCCCACGGGAGTTTATGTCCTAGAATCTTAAACAGCAACTTATAAGCAAAAAGACATTGAATGAGTTGTCTCTGTCACTTCTTCCAACCCTTTGTTGTAATAGCATATACTGCAGTTTCATGTTAAAAAAGAATTAATATTATCTTGCTCAACATGTAAACTTTGAAATGAACTGCCATATTATGAATATTTGTATTTTTGTCTATTAGGATAAAATTTCAATTGATTCGAGCTACCTCTAATTATTGCCAAATGTCTCAGGATATCGTCTGAGTTATTTCTTCTTGGCTACGAAGTATTTAACAAATGACCATCTAATAATATATTATTTAACCTTTTTATTTTCACCCTAGTACCAGATTTGAAAATAAGAAAATTGTGATTTGTGAAAGTATGTAACATCTTCTCTCTGGTAGCACCTAGTGCAATAACTGGTAGCTATCTTTTTATCACTAAATACTGTTCTCCTTGATGTACCTACTTGTTCATACCTACAAATTAAGACTCACTTCTCCAGGAATTTCGTCAGTTTTTGCTCTTTATGTTGAGTCCTGACGAGACTGTGGTCGTAAACCTTGGGTTGCTCTTTTCCCTCTTTGCTCTTTGCATCAGGAGTTTGTAGCTCTGTCGTACCTACTGGAGATACAACTCCTTCCGCCAAACCAGGTAACAGTTTCTGGAGGGTAAAGTAACCTGTTATATTTTTTAATTATACATTTTCTCTTGTTACTAAAGACATACCCCTGCTATTATTACGCCTCACACTTATGACAATCAAATAAGTGTGGGACACATCTCGCTTTTATTTCTCCTAGTATAAAAAATATTTTAAGAGTAACTTTAGTAATTTGGTTGGTTGTTTTCAGTTAAGCTGTTTTTGCCATAAATTATACAGGTGGTAGCTATAGTTTAAAAATATATAATTTATATATATAACATAGCTATATTAAGCTATCTACCATAAAATTATTCATAATCTATTCCACTTGCATAAGTTATGGCAAAAACAGCTTAATTGAAAACCTCCAACAAAATCACCAAATTTACTCCTAAAATGTTTTCTATACCAGGAGAAATAAAAGAGAGACATGTCCCACAATTGTTCGATTATTGTGAGTTTGAAACATAATAAGAACGGGTCTGCCTGTATTAAAAAATTTAGAATTGTTTGACTACCATGAACTTATTACTACTCTAAATATGTAAAATAAAATGAGGCAGAATAAGTTACTTGAGCGTAGAAGACGCGTGACTGGTTGGAGCCGAGTAGCGTTTGCTCCACAGCTTTTTGTATCGCCTCAATGATGCCATCCTCGTGCAAAAAACTGACCTGAATGGAAGAGAGAAATTTGAAGAGAATGGAATTATAAATCATAGGTAAAATGAGGTAATTATATGAAAAACGAGTGAGAAATGAGGTATAAATCATAGGTAAAACGAGTGACAAATGAAGTAATAAATCATAGGTAAAACGAGTGAGAAATGAGGTAATAAATCATAGGTAAAACGAGTGAGAAATGAAGTAATAAATCATAGGTAAAACGAGTGAGAAATGAAGTAATAAATCATAGGTAAAACGAGTGACAAATGAAGTAATAAATCATAGGTAAAACGAGTGAGAAATGAGGTAATAAATCATAGGTAAAACGAGTGACAAATGAGGTAATAAATCATAGGTAAAACGAGTGAGAAATGAGGTAATAAATCATAGGTTTTATTTCCAATCTCGTGGCTATTGGTTAAATAAAACTTGTTATAGTTGCATTACAAAATTTATATTTGGCTATGTAAATTGCATCTCAAAATTTAAACTTTTAATATAGCTACAATTTACCAATTCAAATTTTATAATCCACAGTGAAAATTCAAAATCCCTGTCAATCCATTCTCTTCAATTTAAAAGTGTAAGCTATAAAATAAATTGGTAGCAACTGAATATTTTGACATGCGATTTGACAGATGTCAAAATAGCAAAGCACTCACCTCGTGCTTTGTGGGATGGACATTAACGTCAACATTTTGAGGCGCTATCTCAACACTCAGGTAAATGAACGGGTGACTTTGCTTAGGCAGGTAACAACTGTAAATACTCTCCAGAGCTTTTCTAAGAGCTGAGGAAAAGGAAGTAATAAATAACAGTAATTGAAAGAATGGAATGCTGAACACTTTCCATCCTACTTAACATTAACTAATGGACATACATTATTGTGACACATTCTAGAAATTACGCATCTTAATATAGTGAAACGGGTGATGAATTAGGGTTAAATGGATTATAGTCAGTTGTAGCTACTGCTAGATGGCGTTGATACAGATTTGGTGACAAATATTATGAACACAAACGCCCGCCCAGAGTTTGACATTTTCACCACTAGATGACGTGATCCAATAATTTAACGAGACTTTTAAAAATGAAATAGTTCAATATAAATATATTATTGATGTTAAGAAATAAGTCTCACATTTCAGTCAAGGTATAAAACAAAACAACAACAGAGTCATAGCTAATTAATTAATGATCAACATTAAAGTTTAACACCGATATAAATGAACTTAAAATGTAAAATAAAAAAACAAATTCCAAGATTGGACAGTGTGTACGGGGCATCAGACAAACAGTTTGACAGTGTGTACGGGGCATCAGACAAACAGTTTGACAGTGTGTACGGGGCATCAGACAAACAGTTTGACAGTGTGTACGGGGCATTAGACAAACAGTTTGAAAGTGTGTACAGGGCATTAGACAAACAGTTTGAAAGTGTGTACAGGGCATTAGACAAACAGTTTGACAGTGTGTACGGGGCATCAGACAAACAGTTTGACAGTGTGTACGGGGCATCAGACAAACAGTTTGACAGTGTGTACGGGGCATCAGACAAACAGTTTGACAGTGTGTACGGGGCATCAGACAAACAGTTTGACAGTGTGTACGGGGCATTAGACAAACAGTTTGAAAGTGTGTACAGGGCATTAGACAAACAGTTTGAAAGTGTGTACAGGGCATTAGACAAACAGTTTGACAGTGTGTACAGGGCATTAGACAAACAGTTTGACAGTGTGTACGGGGCATTAGACATACAGTTTGACAGTGTGTACGGGGCATCAGACAAGCAGTTTGACAGTGTGTACAGGGCATTAGACAAACAGTTTGACAGTGTGTACGGGGCATTAGACAAACAGTTTGACAGTGTGTACGGGGCATTAGACATACAGTTTGACAGTGTGTACGGGGCATTAGACATACAGTTTGACAGTGTGTACGGGGCATTAGACAAACAGTTTGACAGTGTGTACGGGGCATTAGACAAACAGTTTGATAGTGTGTACGGGGCATTAGACAAACAGTTTGACAGTGTGTACGTGTTAGAATTAGGTTAAATCAGTGGGTTAACAACGTTAAGACATAGAGTTTATTTAAAGAGTAAATATGTTATACAATTAGAAGTCTATGGAGAGATGAGTGGAACCCATCTCTCACTGAGTAATGTTCAAGACAGACTGGCTTCAGAAACTACACGACAGGGTATTTAACCCTCGACGGAAGTGAGATCGACTTTAGACCTTATGTCCGTTTCTCATTAAAAGTAATACATGGTTATTGAAACAATAGGTAATTTAATATAGCTGAGCTAGTCTAACAGGAAGTTAACATTAAATATATAACGAGTGTGTAATACATTTAACTAAAATTTCAACACTCCTCCTCACACGACATTTTATATTTTTCATACCTATTAATTTAACAAATTTGGTAAATCTATCAATAGGCAACGATTTAGAGAATATGTCAGACGATCCATTAAAAAAAAAACCATGAACAACAATTTACATAGGAAATGAATTATTCTAAATTTAAAGACATAAATCTCATTTTAATCAATCCTAAAATTCAAAACATTAAAACTCAAATTGAAAAATTCTGAAATTCAAATTGAACAATCATAACTGCAAGAATTTTAAACATTTATTAATGGTTTAATTCTATTTCAAATAATTCCTTTCTTCCCCTCTTTTTATTTCTGAATGTCGATATAAAACAGAGTCTTCAGAAATCCAAAAAGAAAATATACTATGTATATAAAATATTTCAAACTTACATGTAACATAAAAAATCAAACCTATAACTGCAAGAATTTTAAACATTTATTAATGGTTTAATTCTATTTCAAATAATTCCTTTCTTCCCCTCTTTTTATTTCTGAATGTCGATATAAAATAGAGTCTTCAGAAATCCAAAAAGAAAATATACTATGTATATAAAATATTTCAAACTTACATATAACATAAAAAATAGTATGAATACACATCAAAACTGAACTTAACATATTGTGACATTCTTGCTTATTTTATTTCAATTTAACTTGTAAAAATTAACATTGCTTAATAATCATGCAATTAAAATTAACATCCTTCCGTTAAAAAATAGACTTTCTATTTTTTAATTATTTTATTGAATAAAATTTACTATTAAATTCTTTCTTCAGAAAAATTGAAAGATCGTTTAATATTTTACTGCAAATTAGTTATAAATATAACCATTTCATTTATGTATATTAATTTAAAAATATTTCATTCCTGCAAATTCCTAATTTATTTTGACTTTAAAATTTTCTAATCATCAAAATCTAATTAGTATTTCAAAATGAAAAACTATTTATTTCTAAATATTCACTTCTAAATATTCACAAATATTCACAGTATGAATATCAATTCATCTGTATTCAATTCATATGCTCACCTAATAGACCGCGTACTTCTATTAAGTAAACATGCTGAGTCATCAATTAAAATAGTAATTAAATGCTGTGTCGGTAGTTTTTGTTACGATTCAACGATTAATCTGCTGATCATTAAAAAGCAATAAAAATTCTATCTAACTACTATCCAAAAGACTAATTTCAATTAATTTGAGAATTCACTTCACAAATGCTGAAGCAAGTTGTACACCGGTGCAAGAACCGTAGAGGCGAAAGTTAACTAAACCTACCACTAGACTTAACATCAGGTTATTCATTTACTGTGAATAGAACTACAATATGGCGTAAGTTAAATGTCAGTTAAACTAAGTCATTTTAGCAACTTAACACTACCACTTTCTTGTGTAGCTATTTACAAACAAACAAGTCTTTACTTATTTTACTTCTTGTAGTTGTAGTTCCCATAGCCACCACCCTGCGTGGAGTTGCTCCAGCTTTGCTGGGGCGTTTGTCCGGTTTGTTGTCCATAGCCACTCCAAGTACCGGCAGCTTGTCAAGTGGTTGCGGCACTCCAACCGCCCGGTGCCTGTTGTCCCCCGTTGCCGTAAGAGATTTGGGTTGGCGGTGTCTGTTGCTGCTGTGCATAGTAATTCTGCTGCTGTCCATAGTACCCCCCACTGTTTCAAGTGCCGTATCCTCCTCCTTGCTGGGTGTATCCAGATTGGGGTAGCTCTGGGATGAGTAGCTGTTACCCCCATAGCCCCCTGAACCGTAACCACTGCTGCTGGAGTTATCGCCCTGTTGATGTCTGAGCTTCAAGTGCAGTGACAAGCACTTCAAACGGCCCTGGCAGTGATGACAGAAGACAAATCACCTTTTGTTGAAAGTATTTACTATCATTCAATACTTTAACAAACATAAACAACCAAAGCAGTTAACTTGATTTACTGTTTAACTGAATTGATGTTTTAACATTATTCTAATTCATAAGAATAAATGCACTGAATATAAGTATTTACTATCATTCAATACTTTAACAAAAATAAACAACCAAAGCAGTTAACTTGATTTACTGTTTAACTGAATTGATGTTTTAACATTATTCTAATTCATAAGAATAACTGCACTGTATATAAGTATTTACTATCATTCAATACTTTAACAAACATAAACAACCAAAGCAGTTAACTTGATTTACTGTTTAACTGAATTGATGTTTTAACATTATTCTAATTCATAAGAATAACTGCACTGAATATAAGTATTTACTATCATTCAATACTTTAACAAACATAAACAACCAAAGCAGTTAACTTGATTTACTGTTTAACTGAATTGATGTTTTAACATTATTCTAATTCATAAGAATAACTGCACTTAATATAAGTATTTACTATCATTCAATACTTTAACAAAAATAAACAACCAAAGCAGTTAACTTGATTTACTGTTTAACTGAATTGATGTTTTAACATTATTCTAATTCATAAGAATAACTGCACTGAATATAAGTATTTACTATCATTCAATACTTTAACAAAAATAAACAACCAAAGCAGTTAACTTGATTTACTGTTTAACTGAATTGATGTTTTAACATTATTCTAATTCATAAGAATAACTGCACTGAATATAATTATTAATATTTAATTGGAACAGTAACACAGCCTTAGTTCGCAAGAACCTTTTGTTGAAAGACTGTTTACCAAAGGATAAGGTCACAGATTTAAAGGTAATTTGTGACCTCTCTTGACACCTCTTCCGCAAAAATACTAAATCATTATATTATAACACAAGTGCATTTTTCGCTAGAGCAATCATTATAATTGACCTCATTAGCGCGTGAGCACGATTTGCTTACGCAAGCGTTTTAAGTGATATGTTTCATATAGGTTAACACTTTTTTCACAGCACTTCGTTTTTATTACTATTATAAACTTCTAATTTGTTTAAACATAATTTGATTTATAAACTCTTATCGTTCACTGGGCCCATAACCTGTTAGAATTAGGTTAAATCAGTGGGTTAACAACGTTAAGACATAGAGTTTATTTAAAGAGTAAATATGTTATACAATTAGAAGTCTATGGAGAGATGAGTGGAACCCATCTCTCACTGAGTAATGTTCAAGACAGACTGGCTTCAGAAACTACACGACAGGGTATTTAACCCTCGACGGAAGTGAGATCGACTTTAGACCTTATGTCCGTTTCTCATTAAAAGTAATACATGGTTATTGAAACAATAGGTAATTTAATATAGCTGAGCTAGTCTAACAGGAAGTTAACATTAAATATATAACGAGTGTGTAATACATTTAACTAAAATTTCAACAGTACGGGGCATTAGACATACAGTTTGACAGTGTGTACGGGGCATTAGACAAACAGTTTGACAGTGTGTACGGGGCATTAGACAAACAGTTTGACAGTGTGTACGGGGCATTAGACATACAGTTTGACAGTGTGTACGGGGCATTAGACATACAGTTTGACAGTGTGTACGGGGCATTAGACAAACAGTTTGACAGTGTGTACGGGGCATTAGACAAACAGTTTGACAGTGTGTACGGGGCATTAGACAAACAGTTTGATAGTGTGTACGGGGCATTAGACAAACAGTTTGACAGTGTGTACGGGGCATTAGACAAACAGTTTGACAGTGTGTACGAGGCATTAGACGAACAGTTTGACAGTGTGTACGGGGCATTAGACAAACAGTTTGACAGTGTGTACGGAGCATTAGACAAACAGTTTGACAGTGTGTACGGGGCATTAGACAAACAGTTTGACAGTGTGTATGGGGCATTAGACAAACAGTTTGACAGTGTGTACGGGGCATTAGACAAACAGTTTGACAGTGTGTACGAGGCATTAGACAAACAGTTTGACAGTGTGTACGGGGCATTAGACAAACAGTTTGACAGTGTGTACGGGGCATTAGACAAACAGTTTGACAGTGTGTACGGGGCATTAGACAAACAGTGTGTACGGGGCATTAGACAAACAGTTTGTACGGGGCATTAGACAAACAGTTTGACAGTGTGTACGGGGCATTAGACAAACAGTTTGACAGTGTGGATACAATCACCATTTGAGTTAGTTACCTGTACAATCCACCAGTCTGTTGTTTATGAACAGTAGCATGATGCATTTCTTTGTAGAGTAGTTAGCATTGGAGATGAGACCAGAGCAACTGAAGTGAAGTCTTTCACTGCTACAAGACATCTGAAAACAACATACCTAGAGGTTAAAAACAGTTATTGAGACAGCAGAGTAAACTGAACTCAAAAAGGAAATGTTGTAATGAGACTAGATAAGTACATTCAAAATCACTCATTAATTTCAATAACGGCATAACTCAAAAATTGCTCATTAATTTCAATAACGGCATAACTCAAAAATCGCTCATTAATTTCAATAACGGCAGAACTCAAACATCACTCATTAATTTCAACAACGGCATAACTCAAAAATCGCTCATTATTTTCAATAACGGCATAACTCAAACATCGCTCATTAATTTCAATAACGGCATAACTCAAAAATCGCTCATTAATTTCAATAACGGCATAACTCAAAAATCTCTCATTATTTTCAATAACGGCATAACTCAAACATCACTCATTAATTTCAATAACGGCAGAACTCAAACATCACTCATTAATTTCAATAACGGCAGAACTCAAAAATCGCTCATTATTTTCAATAACGGCAGAACTCAAACATCACTCATTAATTTCAATAACGGCAGAACTCAAAAATCGCTCATTATTTTCAATAATATCATAACTAACAAATCCCTCACTAATTTCATTTATTTTAATAGTCCTACATTCTAATTTAGAAATAACTAATTTTGGGTTACGTACACCATCTTGCTATAAAATTTCGAATCTACAGCTACCATTGACAATCTATAGTTTACTAACCATATTTACCAAAATACAATTAGCTAATTCAAACTCAATTCATGATGTTATGATTGATACAAACATAGGACAAAAGGTAAAAACCATCTAGAGTAAAATGTACATTTTAGAGAAATGCCATAAGCTATATTGAAATTAATGAGCGAAATTTTTAACATTAAATTAATATTTTTCATATAGCTAGCTATTTTTCAGAAAAGCAAACAAACTATGTAAAACATATATCTTAAGCACTAGAAAGAATTATGCTATTGTCTGTCTCACTTCTAGCAATTCCTTGGCAACAGTTGAGCCAAAAACAATTCTGATATTTTCTTTAGCTGTAGAGTTAGGCGGAGTCCTCAGATCTACGCCACTTTCACCCAATCTCTTGAGACAGAATCCCACTTTGCTGTTATGGATTGCGTACCTGCTTACAACCTGTGAGAAGGTCAACATTAGAATAGAACTGAATGCTGAAGTAACTTATCTAAGTTAGATAAATTGATATTTTAGCTAGCTAAACTGTCTTGAAAGTTTTGGACTCTTCAAGAAAGTTTCAGATCCTTCAAGAATATTCCAGATCCATCTAAAATAACCTGGATCTATCTTGAATATTCTAGAATCTAGATTCTTCTACAATCTACATAGCTACAGGGTGACACAAAAGTTTTGAATTTTTTCACTGTAAACTAACTACTCATATGTAAGCACTGTGAAATAATTCCTTCCAAATTTCACAGTTTATAGTGTTCAATATAATATATAACTTACAATAAGTGTCATCTGTTATTTTTAAGAAATTAACGGCCCATTCAATGGAAAGTCAAAGATGTGATAGAAGAATTTCACCGAGCAGGAAAGTTCGCATCTGATTTAATACAATGAAGTTCTGCATATGGTAAGTATTGGAGAAGAATGAGATAAGAATTTTCTCATGAAACTATACAACGAAAACTAAACAGTTAAGGAAAATTAAAAAGAAAAAACTGCCATTGGATGAGTTGCTCTGACAGATTGGAGGCCGTCATTCGAATCAGAAAAGAGTTTATCGAATAAAATTCTTTACATGTTTTCTCAAGCGATCTCTATGATATATCTAAGCATTTTTCATGTTGTTTTACATATTTAAATGTTTCTCTGATCTATTTTGTTTGTCTCAGAGCTTTTGTGTCACTCCTTAAATCAGAACAATGAAGCTTATTAGCTAAACATATTTTCAATGTTACGTAGCTACCTCTGCAATTTTGGAATTCTCCTCAGCAGGACTTTTAAGAGCTTTCCTCCTGGTGGTGACATTGTAAAACAAATCCTCCACATTAATTTGAGTGCCCTGATTACCAGCACAGGGTTTCACATCTACTGACGGTTTGCCATCGATGTAGGAACACCTTCAGAAGAGGGAACATTATTTAAACTAGTTATTTTCAATATGTATGAGTAGATGAAGTCTACGATCCTAACTCCTAGAACTCTGTTTAAAATCATAATCCTAGCACTATCCTCTGAAGCTGCAAGTAACCTCAAAAAATATAAAACTTGATCCAGATTACAAAAATTTGGGGCCCTTCTCTTTCATTCACCACAGACAGCTTCAGGATAGAGCCCCTGGTGCTTATAGGGGAAAGTAGCTACTAGAATTTAAAATCATACAGGGTGGGGCGTAAGTTTAGAAGCAATTTTTCAAACATTAATATAATTCTTAAAAATAAGTTCCTAAGTAGGTGATAGGGTTTGAACTATAGTAGAGACACTACATTATGACGTTGCAGTGTTATTTTTTACAAAAATTTAGTCAATCAAAAATGTCAGACAAAAGAGAAGCCATTATTGCTCTACACCGTGCCGGGAAGTCAGATTCCGTCATTTCAAAGACTCTCTCAATAACGAGATCGACTGTTTGGAAGTGTGTGAAGCGTTTTAATGAGAGAGGAGACTTGACTGATCGTCCAAGAAGTGGTAGACCACGCTCACAACGCACCAAACAACTGATAAAATGTGCCCGAAAGATCAGGAGGAACCCGAAAAGGTCATTACGATTGTTAATCTTTTAGTCTGTTAACGTTAATATTTAAGCTGACATGTGTTAACGACTAAACTGTTAACTTCTTTAAATATTTCTTGTCTTCGTTTATTTATTATTAATCTCTATTACGATTAAGAGGCTTGATTCACGGAATTCTTAACATGACAATTTAGAATATGGACGTATATGGACATAAGAAAACTGAAGGATTCAAGTGATAGGAGAACAACAATTCTGTTATCTTTTAATAATAGTTGGTACAGTGATACAGATGAAATGTTTTACACATAGTAAAATCTACAACGTACTACTAGAATACAGAAACTATTCTGTGCCTAGAGGAGCACAGAACTAGTGTTAGTCTCCTAGGCGAGTGACGAGTTTCTAATTCCCCACTGACTCTAGATAGAAAAATCTCAAATATATATAGTGTGGAAGTACAGAGAAATCTAACCATTCAAGGTTGACTCTGGTACCACACCCTAAGTATAACATCAGTTTTTTATACTCATTCTAAACTCTCTGTGAAAATCTCACAGCTCTCTACACATAAATACTTTATCTAAGTACTTCTTTGCTTGACATTTATTATCCATAATTGGGAGATTCTTACATTGGCTAATCAACTCGTATTGTATACGCCATGCTTGTATTCCTTATAGGGAATGTACAATAATGCAAGACGCAACTTTACAATCTTTTTGCTAAGAGATTTGCAAACGAGATTAATGTAATACATTTTTAACAGACACGTTTTCAGAATATAAAGAGTTTAATTAACCCACAATATGTAATACTATTTTTTCATTATAGCCTTATCTTTTTAGAAAGCTTTTAGAATATAACTATGTCATTTTTAGTTATTCATTTATTTCTCGAAATGTAACTATTACTTAGCTTGAAATGGATAAAATTAACGGGGAAATATGCAAACAGTGTTGAAGTTACAGGTTGCCTTCAACACTGCCCCCCCCCTTTTTTTCAAAACATGTTATCATGTTTTCAATAACCGAACAGAATACAGTATACATGTATCATACCAAGCTTCAATATCAATACCCAATATTTATAATATAACATAGTTACATAGTCAAGCATGAAATCAAAATATAATTATTTTATATATGACCAAACAATTACAGAAATATTCAACATTTCCTGTATAAAATTACATTTATATCGAATAAAAGCATTAGACATTTAGAACACATTAACTCATATTATCTTTTATCAATATTCTCTCGTTTCAACGTCTTATGTTTTTCAACCTTAAAAAGTTAACAATAATTCAAAATACAATATATAAGTACATTACAATGCCTTATCATTCATTATCCTTAGTGAATTATATCCAACAATATCCAACATACAGCATATATCAGTAAAATAAAACCACATAGGCTAAACTTTCACTTTCTACCACAAAGTTACTGCGACCTTCATTCAAAAACCTGTTATAATCTACTGCAAAACTTCTTTCTAAGTTTGCGAAAATCAACTTATTTTACCTCGGTTTACACCACAATAACCGGTATTAATATTATATTTCATCCATGATGAATTATTATCATTCATATTAAACACTATTGATACTCATATATATAATAATATATACGTAACAAACATCTAAGTTAATAAAACATTTATTGAGGAATATTCCCGATACCGTATACCTGGTTCAGGTCCCATTGAGATGTTTTTTGTCTAGATGTTCTTCAGGTTTGTCCAGTGCATTTTCATCATTACTGCATGCGGCGGTCGTTGACCCCAGCTGATCACCTTCTGGCCCGTCTGGTGAACTGAATGCACTGGTTGGTCGAGCTACTTCATTATGCTCTTGTACTGTATCGCAAATGTCCTTGCAGGCTTCTCTCTGTTTCCCCCTTTCTTCTAACGTAAGCCGTAGTGCTTGTAGCGCCTCTATACGTCCTTTACGGATTCTTTTAGCCAGGTTCTTCTTACTGGCACCCTCCTCGCAGTCAGGAGAGGTAATCACGGATATTCCTCCGTCGTTGTTCGTCAGCTTCAATAAATTGTTCACAGTCGCTCATTTTTATCCAGCCACTGTTGTCCTGTAGCTCTTTTATTAAGGGCTTTGATATTCTCAGCAATTCCACTCTTGCCGTCTTGTTCAACCATGTGAATAGTGGATGGCGAACGTTCGATTGATGATTTTCAATTTTAATTTTCTTTACCTTATCTTGGTAGTGACTGGTAGTAATCCTCCTTTTGCCTATTGCGAAATAGAGGATTTCGATGTCACTATCTGGTTGATCGTACAGTATTTCCGGGTCACTGTCTGATTGACTCATTCTGTGTTTAGTTAGGAACCACCGGCAAATTCACTCTTCTTTTATTCAGTTCTTCAGTGACCTTCTCCTCTACTCCTGTTTCCTCAGTGATCAACTTTCCTTTTGATTCGTCGTCGTCGTTAGTGCTTGTGGTACAGATTTAATGGTAACCAACCCTCACGGGTTTTCTTGTAGTTACAATCCGTTTACTGCCCAGTGTAACAAACCCTCACGAGTTCTCTTGCGATTACACTCTTGCAGTTCACCACAATTCACTAACTTAGTTCGTTTTTCACTGTATCACTTCTGTCTATCTTATTCCATTTGTAATCCATATATCTCTTTATCACGCATCCACTCAAGAAGATGCCAATGTTAATCTTTTAGTCTGTTAACGTTAATATTTAAGCTGACATGTGTTAACGACTAAACTGTTAACTTCTTTAAATATTTCTTGTCTTCGTTTATTTATTATTAATCTCTATTACGATTAAGAGGCTTGATTCACGGAATTCTTAACATGACAATTTAGAATATGGACGTATATGGACATAAGAAAACTGAAGGATTCAAGTGATAGGAGAACAACAATTCTGTTATCTTTTAATAATAGTTGGTACAGTGATACAGATGAAATGTTTTACACATAGTAAAATCTACAACGTACTACTAGAATACAGAAACTATTCTGTGCCTAGAGGAGCACAGAACTAGTGTTAGTCTCCTAGGCGAGTGACGAGTTTCTAATTCCCCACTGACTCTAGATAGAAAAATCTCAAATATATATAGTGTGGAAGTACAGAGAAATCTAACCATTCAAGGTTGACTCTGGTACCACACCCTAAGTATAACATCAGTTTTTTATACTCATTCTAAACTCTCTGTGAAAATCTCACAGCTCTCTACACATAAATACTTTATCTAAGTACTTCTTTGCTTGACATTTATTATCCATAATTGGGAGATTCTTACATTGGCTAATCAACTCGTATTGTATACGCCATGCTTGTATTCCTTATAGGGAATGTACAATAATGCAAGACGCAACTTTACAATCTTTTTGCTAAGAGATTTGCAAACGAGATTAATGTAATACATTTTTAACAGACACGTTTTCAGAATATAAAGAGTTTAATTAACCCACAATATGTAATACTATTTTTTCATTATAGCCTTATCTTTTTAGAAAGCTTTTAGAATATAACTATGTCATTTTTAGTTATTCATTTATTTCTCGAAATGTAACTATTACTTAGCTTGAAATGGATAAAATTAACGGGGAAATATGCAAACAGTGTTGAAGTTACAGGTTGCCTTCAACAACGATTGTTAGCCAAAACAGCTATTGTGAGTCCCAGAACATTGAGAAGAGTTATCAAAGAAGACCTAAAGATGTCCTCTTTCACCCTCCAAAAGAGACTGACTCTGTCAGAAACTGTAAAGAAAAAGAGATTGGAGAGAAGCAAAGCACTTCTGAGAGAATTGAAGTCTGGCACAGCTGGTGATATTGTTTGGTCTGACGAAAAAAAATTTCACAGTGGAAATGGCTCACAACCGGAGGAATGACGGAATAATTGGTAAAAGTGCAGAAGACATCCCATACAACCAAAAAACTGTCCACAAAATCATGAAACCTGCTTCAGTAATGGTCTGGGCCGCCGTTTCAGAAACTTGGAATTCTCCTTTAATTTTTGTGGAACAAGGCGCCAAAATCAATGCTAAATGTTATATTGAGAATATTTTGACCCCAATGTTGGAGTCAGCTAAGGATCACTTCGGTAATGACACTCTATGGACATTTCAGCAAGACAGCGCGACTTCACACACTGCAAATGTCACCCAAAACTGGCGCCATGACCATCTTCCACGGTTTTGGTCCAAAGAAATGTGACCTCCCTGCTCCCCAGATGTTAATCCTATGGACTTTTCGGTATGGTCCATTCTTGAATCAAAGGCCTGTGGTAAATTCCATCGCAGTGTGGATGATTTAAAGTGTTCGCTCCAGAGATCTTGGAAGGAAATTTCACAAGAACAGTTGCGTGCCGCAGTAGGAGGAGTTCGGAGGAGATTTGAGGCTGTTATTAAAAACAAAGGGGGACATTTTGAATAAATTTATGATTTTTGAATTCTTAAAACCCTTTTGTAATAATACATAACTGTAAATTATTAAATATATTTTTCGTTGGATTATAATATGCACTTTCATTTGCTTCCAAACTTACGCCCCACCCTGTACAATATTTTTTTACAAACTATAGCTACAAGAAAACTCAAGACTAATAAAATTAAATTCTGAAAAATATATAGCTAGCGTCATAATGTTTAAAAGTTGTACAGAAAGGGTAAAAACCTGGAACTGATGTATATGTATTTTCAGAGCCTATAGCTATTCATGAGTGTAGTTTAATTATATTTTCAAGAGCATAATTGAAATATCAATGTGTAATGTATTTTATGATTTAATAGCAAAATGTATATTGATCATCTGGAACAAGGCTGGAAAACCTATTCTAGATCCATTTTCCCAGGTTTTTCACTCTATTCCTGATGATGAATAGACACTTTTTATATGAAAGCTTGAAAAAACCTTTAGTCTACTTTTGAATTATCCTCTTTTGGATAATTCTGTTAAGTACAACTCTTTTCAACATGTTTTTAAATGACAGCATGTCAATGGTTAAGAGTTTGTAGCTAAAATCATGTAACCAACATGATAATTTAACACTGATGATGCTCTAGACCATTGACTCACTTCCAAGCACACTGATCACTTTTAGTTTTTGTTACTATGGTGAGATGAGCAACATGGCTGATGGAGGCCAAAGCTTCTCCACGGAAGCCGTAAGTGCTGATAGATTGCAGATCTTCAAACTCTTTCAGTTTACTAGTGGTGAAGCGCTCGCATACAATAATCATATCAGATTTGTGGATACCTAAGGAAAAAGTAATTAGATAATTCGAAAAAGTAAGCAAATGAAGTAAATAAAAATTTTATTAATGAAATATGCTAATCAAGGTATTTTTCTGACACCAGCCCTTTATCATTCAGAAATTTAGAAAACCGGTTTTCATACTCTGTTCAAGTGAGAAAAGCCACCAAAGAAATTAATAACTTTGTTGAGAATTAGTAAGAGTATAGAGATTTTATATTCAACTTACCAGTTCCATTATCTTGTATTTGTAAAAGTTTCAGACCTCCTTGCTTCACAGTAACTGTAATTTGAGTGCTTTTTGCATCTAAACTGTAATGAGAAAAAGTTAATTAATAATTGAAACCATTAAGTTAATTACAGTAAATCAGTATTTAATATTTATTCAAATCATTTTCAATTCTATATGACAAGTATAAAGAGGTAGTATGCACAAATATGTTATTTCCAAATGCTGAGATAGATTTTATGGACTGGAACCAATAGCTATAGTGAGTAAAAGATAAATTGTGGTATGATACCTAGCTACATTATCCAAAACAATTAGCCTTAAAGGGCCGTAAACACGTAGGGTTTTCAAGTCTTTCCACCAGACTTTTTGTACTAACTTAAATAAATAGCAACTATATTGTTTTTTCTTATATTCTCGTAAAAGTAGGAGGAACTTAGCAAAAAGTTTGGTGGAAAGACTTAAAAACCTTATGTGTGTACAGCTCTTTAGGGGTATGAGGAATATTGAAGTAACTATAAATTGATGAGGAAATCTAAGATATAGAAATATGGTAGCTACCATAAAAAAACTTGGTATGAGCACTAATTCATGAGGAGAAACTTTACAGATAGCTACATTTTGAAAAAGAAACAAAACAAGAAATAAAAGATTATAAAATATTTACCAACAGGTAATAGGATTTATTTCTTTACTGAGAACCTAGAATTGATGAAGAAAAAGTACATGATTCAGTTTGTATTTGGTGGAAATATCTGAAGGTTTTGTTTTTAAAAATTCAATATATACAGCTAATATAGTGGGATTATCATTAATTTATCCTATATTACCAATAATTTCTGAGGGGCTGAATTGAAATTTTACTGAAAAGTAAATTTGATAGTTTCCATTCTTATATTTAGAAAAAATTGAGGGGCTTCTAGAAATTAAACACGGTCAGAACTTTACCATAACTAAATTAACCTCACTGACCTGTTCTCGAGCATTTCCTTCAGAGCATTTGCAGGTCTCTGAACCACTTCCCCTGCAGCAATCCTGTTCACTACAGTCTCATCTAATTTCTGGATTATTCCGGACATTTCAACCCAACTTCTCGAAACTTATCAAGAATAAGATCAATGGAGAAAGCTATTTCTCATTGGGGTTTGGATATTTATGAACATGTGTTTATAAGTTAAGACTGCCTTCAAAAGTATGCAATCTAAATAGCCAATTTAGACTGACTTATATAATAGGTTAGAGGATTATATAAATATGGATGTTGAACTTTATAAAAGATCTCTCTTTAAGATCATTGTAACATAGGAGTTACTTCAAAATATAAGGTTGAGCACCAGCTGAATATAGCTACTTTAATGGTCTAATATAAATTCAGTACTATTTAACTTGGCAAGATGCAGCTGCAACTGTCACACTATGTGTGAAAGTTAGGCAGCAAATCAAATTTTTGCTCTAATCCAATTAGGTAATTTGGACAATTGCCAGCCAAAATTAATATGGCAATAAAAGAATTAATTCAATTTGAGGTCAAATAGACATTATGGTAGATCATTTTTAAACCTTTTCGAGTTGGGTTTTCTAATAGTGCAATTTTTTTGCTCTTACCTATAAAAATAAGATGTGCAAAATTGTAGGCTCTCATAGCACCTAAATATTCGAAAAATAACCAAAAAAGGTCAATTTCTTAAGAAATCACCTAAATGGTATTTTTCAGTTCATAATATCGCAATAGCGTAATAATGTGTAGTAAAATACCATAACAAGTTAGTGCAGATCTATATTTACTGTTCCAGTTTCGGCACTATAGTTTGAAATAATCAAAATTATCCCTGACTGGGAAAGTGGAGAGCTGACAAGAAGTTGAAGTGCTCTCCAACATGATCCCAGGTAACCACTAACCAGACAGCAGTGGTTCTCTATTTTGTATTTTGGCTTCTGTTTCCAAGCTCTTAGCCACTCTAGAAAATACCTTAGGCTAACAGATGAATTTTAGAGGCTAAATGCTGTGGATTATACAGTTTTATTAATTTATTACTGTATTTTAAGGTTTGCTAAACTCCAACAGAGTAATTAAAACTGTAAACTAACAAGAGTAGCCTCTAAAATTCATCTGCTAGCCTAAGGTGTTTTCCAGAGTGGACTGGAAGTAAGGTAGGCCCAGTCTGCAAAGTATGCAATATCAGTCTGAGCCTCCAGATATTTAATTTTGGGGGCAATTTGTCTCCAAAGAGTTTCCAATTTCTGTCCAAAATAGCCACAAATCTCAAAATACTCTACAATAAATTACATGTAAACATAGGAATTAATTGGAAAATTGTCACCAGATAATTCAGGAGACTAATTTCAAGGCTTCAATAGTCACTAGATACCAATCTGTATTTCATGGTAAATTCTACCGGCACCGACTTGTCGGTGGAAATTTTCCCCCTTTGAAAATAATATTCTAGCAAAGTCGGTGGATTTTTAGCTATTTATTCCTATGTTACAATTAATTTTCGGTGGCTAAATGAGGAAAATGTTGGTGGATCAGCCAAATATGTTGGTGGGTTTTTTCAGCTCTTGGAACAAGTCCGTGAGTTTTTGTGCACCATATACAGACTGGGCCAGAAAAACTTCACAACTTCAGGCATCTTTTGCAGACTGGAGTTAGGTAGTAAGTGAAACTTTCCTCTATGGTTTTTACTTTCCAGTCAGTCTGCAGAATATGGGACATTTATAACATTTTCTGTGCGAACAATCCTTAATTTCCTCCTATATTATTATTTACATGTATTCCAGTCCCAGTCTGTATTTGGTGCACAAAATTCCACCAACTTTTTGAAGAAGCTGAGA
Source organism: Caprella mutica (assembly GCA_947561585.1). Classification (NCBI taxonomy): domain Eukaryota; kingdom Metazoa; phylum Arthropoda; class Malacostraca; order Amphipoda; family Caprellidae; genus Caprella; species Caprella mutica. The sequence goes on from CANNZV010002239.1 coordinate 103,367, forward strand.
AAATCCACCACAAATTTCCCAGTCTGCTTAGCATGCATCAGTCTCCAGATAATTAATTTTTGGGGCAATTTCTCTCCTAAGATTTTCAAATTTCTCTCCAAAATGACCAAAAATCTCTCCAATAATTAGTTAATTACATGCAAACATAGGAGTTAGCTAAATGGAAAATTGTCGCCAGATAATTCAGGAGATTATTTAAATTTCAAGGCCTCAATAGTCATCAGATAAACTTCACAACTTCATGCATCTTTCGCAGACTGGTAAATTTCCAGTAATTTGCCATGTTTCAGAGGCTGGAAAATTGTAAGCCAATTTTTGAGCCAAAATTTCAAAAAATGTATGAGCCAAGCCTATTTGGCTTATTTTTTGAAGATTTCAAGCCAAAATTAACATGAGAACATAGGAATTAATTCAAAATTTAAAGCCAATTAGACATATCCATTTCAAATCTAAGTCAATTAATTGGCTTTAACTAACATACACTTATACATGGCTCATAATGCGTCTCTTGCTTGTTTTGCAATAGAAACTAATTTAACTGAAGCCCTCCCAACTAGACCACTTGTTAATTTAACTTATATTTTATTATTTTTAAGGCTACCTTCAAAATATCCCTCTAACGTGCAGCACAATCTGTGAATCGATCGATAGTAGCACAATTGATCGGAAACATTAATTTATAATGCTATACATATATCTGAACAAGAATGTTATATATACTATATTACGTTGAATTTAATATTTATATATTTGCATAGGAAATTAAATTTCTGCCAGTTTGTATTTGATGCACTAAACTCCTTTGACTTTTTCAAAAATCTAAAAAATAGCTGCCAACAATTTTCATCAAATTGTCTAGTCCTCCAACATTTTTCCAGTTTCCCCTCCAAAAATTAATGGTAATATAGAAATTAATAGCTAAATATCCTCAGACATTGCAGGAATTTTTTTATTAGAGAAATTGAATATCTGCCGATATATCATTGGAATTTACCACCAAATACAATCCAGTTTGCAAAGCGCGTCCATGTCGCCAAAGATCTTTAGAGACTATATTTGAGGAAAAATTCATCAAAACAAGATCTTGGTGACTATTTTCTAATTAATTCCCATGCTTACATGTTATTATTCATATTGGAGACATTTTGAAGAAATTTGGTCGTTTTGGACCTAGTTCCAGAGAAGGTCTTAGTAGTCGGCATAATAATTAACTCACGTTTCTATGGTCGGCAAAATTAGTTATTTCTGTATAGTCGTCCCATTAAAATAAAGCTAGGTACCCTCTACGGTTCTACCTAGTCTTCAAGTTAAAATAAAGCTGTCTCTAAATTCTTATCGGTAAGTCATCATCAAAATAGTTTGATAATTTCGACCATACGACCATACACTTAGCATTAAAACAAACTAGGGTCCATAGTACCTACACAAACTTAGGGTCCATAGTACACAAACTACAGTCCATAGTAAAAATTAACCTTTCAATTTTTACGCTTAACTCTATGTTATAAAGTAAGAGTTGATTCAATGCATGCTTTTAGAATCAACTGTGTTCCAATGACGTAACAGGATTTTCAAACCAATCTTGTAGTGGCCCAGTGTTGCCATATCCATTATCCACTGTGAAATTCCTCTGTCAATTTTTCTCCTCGTGCAATTTCATAAGTTTAATAATACATTCAAATTTGAATAGATACTATACTACTTACTGATGAATCTTTCATTAGAATAATGGGTAGTTAATGAAATTTATTCCGATACACACATTGTACAGTTTTTGTACCATTCGTTATTGTAAACTAGGTAGTAGGTACCAGTTCCATATTTTCAGTCAAAGATAAATTATTATTTTCCATTTAAACTGATGATTTTAATAGGTATTAGTGATATCTGGATACCAATTAATAATATTGAATCATTTTTTCTTATACAATCGTAAATGTAGAACTGCCCTATAATTTGTACCTAACTTATCCTATAGGTATACCTACCTATTTCAATTTAATATTATTCAGTTGAGCTGAGTACTGATAGCATCATTATTTACAAATATTAACTACCTAAGTAAATACCAAAATTTTATAGGGCTGTACCATTAAGTTTAACACTAGGGTAAGTTCCGAATTATCGGTCAGTTCCACATTTTCGATCATATAAGAGAAGACAATATAATAGTTATTATTTCACTAGGATAGGTTGAGTAAAATAATTTTCATTAGCCTATATGTTTTTTCTTATATGACCGATGATGTGGAACTGACCAATAATTTGGAACTTCCCTTAGAAGATAACAAATTAAAAATGAAACATGTTCAGACGGGCAACTAAACACAGTACATAGAACGTATTATGATAATGATGATTAAATTGGTGGGAATAATTTCGATTCTGGTTAAATTGTTAAAGTAGGAAATTATCAAGTTTTAAAAACGTATGATTAAAATATTTGAATCAGAAGTTCATGCCGTAGGTACATAAGTTAGTAAACAAAATGGCTGACAGGAAGACACTCTATGAGTAGGTAGGTATATCAGACATGTATCGAAACAGTTTCAGACATGTATCGAACTTGCAAATATAGAAAAAGTTGTAGCTATTTAATGAATCTTGGTGACAGATTTGACACACTTTGCAGACTGGAATACAATCTGGAATTTCTGCATGCTCTTTTTAATATTCGCATTTAAACCACTCTGGAAAATACCTTAGGCTAACAGATGAATTTTATAGGCTAAATGCTGCAGATTATGCAATTTCCATTAATTTATTATTGTATTTTACCAGATTGTATTTGGTAGTAAATTACAATATGTTGGGAGATATTCAATTCTCTAATAAAAAAATTCCTGCTTCTCGGAGGATATTTAGCTATTAATTCCTATATTACCATTAATTTTTGGAGGGGAAACTGGAAAAATGTTGGAGGACTAGACAAATTGATGAAAATTGTTGGCAGATATTTCTCAGATTTTTGAAAAAGTCAGAGGAGTTCAGTGCACCAAATACAAACTGTGTATTTTAAGGTTTGCTAAACTCCAACAGAGTAGGGTCACGCAGATAAATTGCGGCCCTTTAATTTTTAATTGCGGCCCTCACAAGTGAGTCTCAAAACATTCTGAACCTAAATTACATTAAAATGTTGCATAGCTATCAAAATAAGCACAGTGCATGCTACAATTTATTACTTTATGTTTTAATGAGTGTTTTGAAGCTATAGCGTTTCTGTTGTTAGAGGCCGCAGTTAGTTAGTGGGCCGCAATTTACCTGCTTCACCCTAATTAATCCATCAGAAGAGACTACTTTTTCCAAAGTGGTCGCATCATTGAAAATTCTATATTGGTAAAATGAAAAAATAGATCAATTACTTTATGGTCGAATGGAGTTTATCTAATTTATTATTTATGGTAACTGAAAAAACCTCGATTTATGTATGAATTTCCGAATGTTCCAGACTGTATTTCATGGTAAATTCCACCGACTAGTCGGTGGAATTTTTCTCCCTTGAAAATAATATTCTGACAAAGTCGGTGGATTTTTAGCTATTTATTCCTATCTTACCATTAATTTTGATGGAAAAATGGGTGTAACACGTTGATGGATCAGCAAAATCACAGGAAATTTATGGTGGATTATTTTCAGATCTTTCTAAAAGTCATTGGAATTTCTTGCACAAAATACAGACTGGTGAATGCTTAATATAAATGCTAATTTAATCACAAATTGACTATTTTAATCTATTTATGCAACAGAATCACCTATCGGAATAGATATACATAATACAAAACAAGTCTTGAACTTGAAGCATTTATTATGCTAATTAATGCGCGAGTAACAAAAATATTAGCAACTGTTCCATGTTTCAGAGGCTGGACAATTGTAAGCCAATTATTGAGCCAAAATTTCACAAAAAGTCTGAGCCAAGCCATTTGGCTTATTTTTTGAAGATTTCAAGCCAAAATTAACATGAGAACATAGGAATTAATTCAAAATTTTAAGCCAAATAGACATATCTGAGTTTTGACATTTTGAAATCTAAGCCAATTAATTGGCTTCAACTGACATAGTCTTATACATGGTCCACGGGTGACGGGCACAATGTATAATTGTAAATCAGTTTTCTGTTTTCTAAGAAGATTGCAATCTTTGGATATGAATGATGTGGGCACTACTTGTCATTTTGATTTTATGCTCTCTGACTAATTATCGGAAAACAAAAAACAAATGAATAACTATGAAAGAAAGTATGCCTCTCTCAGGCTCTCTGTGATTTGCTGATATTAG